>JAASFJ010000245.1:0-30714 GCA_023333755.1 Globisporangium uncinulatum
ATCGAGACCAAGATCGAGACCAAGATCGAGACCATGATCGAGACCAAAATCGAGATCGAAATCGAGGCTCTGAGGTCCCAACCACAGAGAGGTACAGTACTGTACCGAGTGCGAAGATCACGCCCACTCGCCTGCCGTCAACAACCCTATGATGTTGCAACTCATGCTGACCGTGTGAGCCAAACGCACAGCGAACCAACCATCCATACACGGCTACTCGTAAAACTGTGTCCATGGAACTCGTACGCGCTTCGACGCAGACTCAAGAGTATTCTTCACTCGACTGCGTTTCAATGATATCTTCTCTCCACTGTTCAGCGAGCAGTGCTCACCACACGTACACACGTCTCCTCCTCCACAATCGCTATCCACAGCACCCTTGCGAAAGGATAACCAAGCACAAGCTCAATCAAAGTCAGCCCATCGGACTTTTTCTCCCGCGTACTCAATAGTGAAAGAACTCAGTGATCGCATCCAGCCAGTGCAAAACCGCACAGCTGTGTGTCGGCACACAATCAATCGCACTCGCCATCGTTCCCTTCTTGGATCATGGCGCAGCAGCAGCAGCCTCCGGGCAGCGGCAGCAGCCTGTTCTTCGGAGCGTTCTCGCGCGGCCCGAGCTCGACGTCCGGCGGTGCGCGCTTCGAGAGCGACGCAGACGACGGCGGCGACCGCGACCACGACGGCTTCGCAGCTGGCGACGCAGCGGCCCAGGAGCGCTCGCGCGTACAGCTCGTGTCGTCGCGCCGCAAGCCGTCGGCTGAAGACGAGAGCGAGTTCTCGAGCTTCCGCTCGAGCTTCGCGTCGAACGCGAGCAGCAGCCAGCGCCACTACGGGCACTTTGCGCCGTTCTCCAGTGCGAGCGCACAGGCGCAGCACCACCCCCACCACCTCTACTCGCAGCCAACGTCCAGCTCGTCCTCAGGCTCTGGAACGTCGCTGCCAACGACGCTCAAGAAGAGCAAACCCGTATCTTCATCGTACGTTGAAGCGTCGACGCCGGACGTGAAGAAGCCAAAGGGGACGAAAGCGCAGCCGCCGAGCAGTAAGCACGCCGACGAGACCGACGCCGACGACCGCCGCCGCCATCCTGGGAGCAAACAAGAGCGCGGGAGTTTACCGGCCCTTGATGCCCGCAAAGGCTCCGTGGAGGCCGCGTCCCACCGCTCGCACACTGGCGACTTGTACGGCTTCCACTCGCCTGCAATGTCGCACCGATCGCGTACGTGAAGTAAACAAGGGACTGGGACTGGTGGTGTGACGCTCTGTGGCGTGACGGAACTGGACTCTCTTGCTGGGACCGAGCGTCCATTATATCACTAACCCTTCTCTTCTCTTGTCTTCTTCCCCCTTCCCGTAGTCGAGCGCTCGCGCGTCAAGTCGGGCGTCTCGCACCCAGAGCACAAGTCCACGACAGTACTCACGGAAGTCGGTGGGGGCGCTGAAGCATTCGGGCTCCCGCTCTTCCACAAGGACGTTGAAGCCGGTGGTGACGGTGGCTGTACGAGCAAGACGAAAGCTCAGCTTGAGCGCGTGATTGACCAGCCGCACGTGACAATGGAAGAGTCGCAGAAGTACACGTTTGCGATCGTCCTCAAGCACACGGACCAAGTGTACCGGCTCTTGCGGCAGCGGTTCCCGTCCCGCTCGACAGCGTCGATCCAACGCGACTTGCCGTACCAAGTGAGCCAGTTGCAGCAAAAGTGCGTCCGGCGGCTCATCCAAGCTGGGCTTGGCGTTGCGATCTTGGACAACACTGTGTACGACGAGTACGCGGAAGACCAAGACGCAGAAGAAGCGGGGCGGAACATTTGCATCTTGATTGACCCAAAGAAAGACAAGGACTTGCTCCTCCACGAGTTCAAGCGCGAGATGGACGAGCTGTCGATCCGCCAAGGCGACTCGATCGGCCGTATTGGCGAAGAGAGTCTCGACTCGCTGAAAGAGATGTGTTTCTCGCCTGCGCTCGAGCTCCAGCTCACGCACAACATCATCCAGAACGCACTGAAAGACTACGACAAGGAAGAGTGGGTCGTTGACGTGAACAAAGAGCTCACGGTGAGCGACGTGCTCTTGGACTGCTTCCCGCTCCACGACCGGCAGTTTAACAAGAAGTTCTTTGCCGAGTACCGGAAGCGCACGTTCGAGATGAACCCACGGAAAGCCGCGTCCGGAAACATTGACCGCTGGGCCGTTGAGGAGCTCCGGCTCCACTTTGGCGAGCGCGTCGCGTTCCTCTTTGCGTTCATGCACATTTACACGAAGCTCCTCGTGCCGATCATGCTCGCGGGCTGCTGCTACTACCTGTCGTTCCGGTTTGCGACCGCGCCCGTGTGGAAACAGTACCTTCAAGGCCTATCGATCCTCGGCTTTGCGGTCGCGTGCTTCTGGGGCCCTGCGTTCCTCGTCCTCTGGGCGCGCGAGACGCGGATTCTCGTCGAGAAGTGGAACTTGAGCAAGTACAAGAACACGGTGTACGAGCGGAACGACTACAACCCGGACTTCAAGTATTTGTGGGTCAAGAACGAGCTCACGAAAGAGATGGAGAAAGTCCCAAAGCAGCGCAAGAACCACTGGATCCAGCTCACGATGCTCTTCTACGTGCTCCTGAGCGCTATTATCCAGTGCATCTGTCTCATGCCGTTCATCCAGTGGTACGTGTACGCGAAGAACGCGCCGACGTGCAGCGAGTGCCACGTCGACAGCACGCGCAACTCGCAGTACGACTGCGTCTGGTTCGTCACGTGCTTTACGTCCGAGAACTCGGCGCTCGGGACCGACCGGTGGCTCTACATCCTCATTCAAGGCATTGCGCTCGGCCTGCTCATTGACATTATCTTCTTTGAAGTCTTCAACTGGGCCTCAGAGAAGTTTGTGCGGTGGGAGAACTACGCGAAGAAGTCGGAGTACGAGAACCGGTTGATCCACCGCCGGTTTGTCTTTGTCTGGAGCAACTGGTTCTTCTGGTTCCTCTTCATCGCGTTCGTGTATTTGCCGTTCGGCGACACCTTTCTCCAGAAGCTCCGCGACTTGAAGCTCGACTGGCTCGCGCCGTACGACTGGAACCCCGAGCTCTTGACGCTCGACACGCTCTTTGTCACGCCGCTTGTCGTCACGCAGTTTCTCAACATGATTATCGAGACGTTTGTGCCGTACCTGCTGCGCAAGCTACGCGGTCGGCCAGTCGTGTGTCGTCGTGGCTCGCCGTTCGCGTGGTGCGCCCGTCGCCTGCACCAAGTGTGTCGGAAAACGAAGCGTCTCGCAGACCCAGACGCGCCAACGACGCTGACTGCGACTCGCTTAGCGTCGCTCGTGAAGCAGAAGACCGAGTTCTCAATCCCAGTGCTCTTGTCGTCGGACGACTGCAACCAGTACACAGCGTACGAGATCATTGCCGAGATGAAGCTGCCAGTGTTTGACCCGATGCTCGACTACCTCGACGCGTGCATCCAGTTCTCGTACGTCGTCATGTTCACCGTTGTGTGGCCGCTCTTGCCGATCCCAGCGTTTGTGAACAACCTGCTCGAAGTGCGTGGTGACGCGTTCCGCTTGCTGTTTGCGAACCGGCGGCCGATGCCACGTCGCGACACGTCAATCGGCGAGTGGTTCACGGTGCTTTCGTACGCGACGATCATTGCCGTGATGGCCGTCATGGGCTTCATTGTGATGTACCACTGGGGGTACTTTATCACGGACTGCAACTTTGAGTTTGGCGACGGCTTCATGGTGCCGTTCCGGACAGTCGAGCAGTGCGAAAAGGAGGTGACAGAGTACGGCTCAGAGCGGTGGAAGATGATGCAGATGGTCATGTTCTTGCTGCTCGAGCACTTGGGCTTTTGCCTCCGGTACCTTGTGCTCCAAGCCGAGAAGACGCCAGCGTCGATCCGGAACTCGGGCTACCAGCGGTTGAAGCAGATTCAAGAGCTCACGAGCTCACGGCCTGCGCACTCGACTCAGTTTCTGTACGTGCAGAAGCTGCGCGAGCTCTTTGACAAGTACGACGTCGAAGGCGACGGTCACTTGGCTGAGAATGAGCTCATTCTGTTCCTCGCGGAGTGGATCTGCAAGCACCCATCGGAGCTCTTGCCGTGCTCGAGTATCATCTTCCGGTACATGGACAAGAACGGGCTCGGGAAAGTCCCGTTCGCAACGTGCTGCCTCATGCTCCAGCACGTGCACCACGACCGGTTCTTCTCGTGTCTCTTGGGCATCTACGACCCGCTCAATGGCGACTTGAACGACCAGATCTGGCGCGCGGACGACGCGATCGAGTTCCGACGCGTCATGAGCGTCGTCTCGTCGGTCGTGTCGGAGCGCCGGAGCAGTGTTATGAGTATGCCGAGCATGGCGTCCGTGTCGGACACGTTCATCCGGCCGCGGGACTCGACGTTCTTTTACATCGAGAGCGACAAGTGAGGGACGGACGGACGACGGCCTCGTTTTCCCCCAGTTTTGCAGGGCGAGCGACGTGTACAGCGAGTGTGTTGACGGGCCAGCGGAGCGACGGACGCGAAGAAGAGCTAGGAGTTTGCTAGTAGGATGGATGGGTGAATGGATGGATGCGTGTGGAAACGAGAGCGCTGGATATTCTGTAGTGTGCTGGTTATGCGCCTCATTCTTCTCGGGGTGTGGTGTGGGTCAGCTGGGAGCAAACGCCAGTCAACTTTATTGGTCGACACCTGCAGCAAAGAGAGAGCTTTCGAGACGCGAACTTTGTGCACGGAGCTGAGCTTGAGTGCTGCAATGATGAATAGAGAGAGCTACGAGCGAGTGCGACAGAAAGAGAGGAGACCGAGCTGCTGCTCGTGGTCAAGTTTGCCTATCAAAGCAGTAGAGACATGCAGACATTACCACCGTTTTTAATCTCTGAAGTTGAAGTTAGTTGATGCGACAAGAACCCAAGTCGCGCGTCATCCTTCCTGCTGCTTTCTTTCCCAGCTTTCATTGCTTGCAAGGCAAGAATGCCAGATTGGACACGCCAGCACGAGCGCGTGCTGGTGAGGTCACGCAGTCTCGCTTCCGCCACGTGCCACTCAAGTCTCCGCCCTTCATTCAAACGTCCTTCAACCGCTACAGTGATGGCGACGAAGACGAGCATGTTCTCCGCAGTCACAGCCCGTTCGCAGCATCTGCCGACGCTCGACCGCCAGCACCACCGCCGATATCGCTACTACCAACCACCAAGTCCACACCACGAAGTGCCGTCCCCTGATCCCACCGAGCCGAGTGGTAAGCTATCGAGCACGTCCGCGGCATCTCCAACAAAAGCGTCGACGGACGCGATGAGCTGGAGCAGCCGTCTCAGCCGCACGTCCAAGACCAGCGACTACAGTGACGACAGCACCGACATGTTGTCGCTGTCGCTGTCGCCTGAAGCCGAGGCGCTGAAGCAGCAGCTGCGTCGCCAATGGCCGCGACCGCTCTTCCGTTTTAGCCTCCGTGCGATGCGCCGCGTTGTCGTGTCCCCCGTGCCAATCCCGAGCGAGTTTGCCGACCCACGCGCGCGGGTCGCGACCGTGTCTGGCAGTCACATTCCGCTCACGCTTCAGATGCACAGGCGACAGAAAGGGCTCGTGCGCCGTCGACTGCCCGACACTGTGCACGAGTATGTGACGTACTAGCCGCGTTCGCCAGCCAAACAAGAGTGGTGAAGAGTGAGTACAACATAGTAGCAATACACTGTACATTGTACAATCTTACTATGCGAACACCAGACGAAGGGATCTGGGGACTGAGTTGCCGTGTTTCAAACTAATCAATCATTTCGGACGAAAAATGAAATATTGTTTATTATTTCAAGTCACCATGTTCACAGCTCCCTCAATTCCCAACAGTTTCTCCATCAAATGGCGACGCATGCGGCCGAGGGCGGCGCTCGTGACGCGTCCACCGCCCCCATGGAACACCAAAACCGCAGCCTCTCGTCCTCCACGACCCCCAGTCTCGACACAACCACTAGCAGCAACAGCACAGACGACGCAGGCGCCAACGACCCGAGACACCAGGCGCGGCTGCTGGTGCAAAAGGCGCTCCTCGCGTGCTTTGCCGACGCACTGGCCCCGACAGAGCGCGCACAGCTCCTGAGGGACGCGGGTCGCATCACACGCAAGTTTGCACAGCAGCTGCTACTCGCACCAGACGCGTCAAATGGCGAACAAACCGACCGTAACGACGACGCATTCGCACTCCCATCAACGACCGTCGCACCCCCACGCGCGTACTTTCTTTTCCGTGAGAACGGGCGCATGCACTTGCCAACGATCGACTGGAGCGCATTCCGAGGGTACTCGGTCGCGCTCTGGGTGAACGTAGCGTTTCAACCATCGACAGGGACAACAACAGCACAGGACGGGGCCGCTTCGTTCAGTCTCTTCCGCTTCACGAACGCCTCGAGCTCGCTCGGTGTCGAAGCGACGCTGTCGCTGGACCTCGACCGCCCGAGCGACAGCCGACAGCAGCGCGTGTTGCTGACAGTGAGCAGCTGCCACCCGAGCGACGCGACGAAGCGCAGCATGAGCGCCGCTGTCCAGAACGCACCACCGACAGCGTCGACTTCGTTCACCACCGACTGGCGACGCATCCAGCACCAAATCCAGCTCGTGCCAGGGCAGTGGCACTTGCTCGTGCTCACGCACTCGCTCCACTACGTGCGCAAGAGCAAAGTCGCGTGCTACGTCGACACGACGCTGCAGTTCCAAGACGAGCTCGTGTACCCGTCGGGGCTCGTGACCGCGTCCAAGTGCACGCTCGGTGGCGGTGCTGGCACGACCATGCAGCTCGCGAGCGCGACCATGTTCCAAGATGAGCTCGCGAAAGACATGGTCACGCTCCTTCACGCCCAAGGCCCGCGGATCTCGTCGTTTAACCGCTGTGCGACACCAGCGCCGACAGTCGCAGTGAACAACGTGTTTGGGGACGTCGACAGTGTCGCCGCCGCTGCGTCGCCGCTCGCGGTGCCGTACAGCGACCTCTTTGCTGCGTACTGCAAGCTCCACGTCGTGTTCTGCTACAGTGCGCACGACCTCGCACACGCCGACTACGCAGGCCTCGGCGTTGCGTGGCTGAGCGAAGGCACAGTCTCAGACAGCACAGCACGGTGGGTCGCGATGGAGAGCACGACAGGCGTGTCGGCCGAGATCCAGCAGCGACACGCGCGGCTCGGCAAGCGCGTAGAGAAGGTCGTGTTCGCTGACAGCGAGGCGGCGTGGTACAGTGTCCTCGGTGTCGCGAGCGTCCCAGCGCTGCTGCACTACCTCCTGACTGGCTACGAGCGCGTCTGCAGCGCCTCTGAGGTGCTCTCGACCGGCCAACAAGGCGACAGCACGTCGGATCTATCGGCCGTGCTCGAGCACATCCTCGTCGACGTCATGTGGATCGTCAAGGGGCTCCTCCTCAACAGTGTGCGCAACCAGCAAGACGCGCTCCAGCACTACGTGCTTCACGTGCTGTGCCACGTGCTCGTGAAGCACGAGCCGCGACTGCGCAGTGTCTGGACCCCACGGAGCCTCCTCGTGTGCGTCGAAATGGTCGAGAGTCTGCACGCGATGCTCCCCTCACGCCAGCGTGAGCTGCTGAGCGCGAACCATCCACTCCAAGAGTCAATCTGGACAACGAACCCGCTGTTTGCGTCTGGTGTGCGTGCACTCCTGCTCGACTACCGGCTGTGGGCGTCGACAGACTTCAAGACGCAGTCGATCTTTAACCACCAGCTCTACAGTCTTGTGTGCGCACACCCGCGGCTGTTCAACGACCTACAAGCAGTCCCGAAAGTCCTCGAGATCCTGCGTGAGTTCTACTCGAGCACCACACTGTCAGGAGGAGACAAGGGACCTCCGTCTCAACAACAACAACAGCAGCCAGTGTCGTCGTCGGACAAGCGGAAGGACGACGAGTGGAAGCAACACTGCGTGCACACGCTCGTGGAGATCATGGAGGTGTGTTTGACGAACCAGAGCGTGTTTGTCCACGACGTGAAAGACGAGGAGCTCATGGAGACGACGTTCGCGCGGCCAGCCGCAGTGACACCGTCGAGCAGCGGCGGCGGCACGACGAGTGGCGCAGCTGCTGCTGCCAGCGGCTACGCGCCGTTCGCTCTCTCGCGCCAGCACGGCGGCGTGTTCAGCATCAACCTCGACAACATTGTCTGGAGCGACCAAACCGACGCGCGCACTGACGACAGCGAGCAGGCCGCAGCCTTCCCGCCGACAAGTACACCAGCGCCAGCGCCTACTGCCGTGCAGGTTCGCTTCTCGCTCGTCCGGAACGTGCGCGCGATTGTCCGATTCCTGCTCACGAGCGACGACGCGGCTGTGTCGCGGTCCGTCCTCCTACTGCTCCGTCGCCTCGCTGTGTCGTTCTTGGACATGCGCTTTGCGCTCCTGAGCTCCAACATCCTCGACTGTTTGCTGTTTCTCATGCGGCCGCCGGTGTCCGACGACGATGACGCCCACCGTAGGCCCTCCCCGATCCAGACTGGTGGTGCGGACGCGCAATTGAGCGTCGCGATGGCGTGTGTGCCGCTGTTCATCTACCTCGTCGACTGGCTCGAGTCGATTGAAGGCCGAACAGTCTGGTGTGGACTTGAAGAGCACTTGCGCCTGATTCTGAACGGCGACGGCACGTTCTCGCTCGGCTTCTTGGAGCTCATGATGGAGTTCTACTTCCACCCGCCCGTGCTCCTCGGTGTGCAGCAGAGCGTGATCATGAACGATCCGTCAAAGCGCGACTCGGTGCTCTTCCCGATCGCAGCGTCCGCGTCGAAAGCAGCCGCTGCGTCGAGTCACGAGAGCGGGATCGTCGTTGCAGATGACGGTGGACTCGCGAGCGCGTCGGCCGGCAACAGCACAGACCTCAGCGGCAGTATCAACGGCATTGACGAGTGGGTCCACCTCGCGAGTCAGTTCAGCGGCAAGCGGCTGTCGCTGTCGTGGGAGAAGCGCCTCGCTGTCGTCAAGCTCGCCGCGCTCCGCAATATTGTGCTCTCGGCGTCGCGAGCAGAAGACGCGCAGACAGACGGACGCAGCCGCTCCAGCTCCAGTTCGAGCGCTAGTACGCTGGTCGCCGACATGTTTGACGAAGGCGTGAGCGGCATCCTCTCGCTCCCACTCCGCGGTGTGTTGCCGTACTTGCCTGTGCTGCTTGGGAAAGGGAGTGCGAGCTTTCGCGAGAAGGTGTTGATGGACATTAACGTGAAGCTCAAGACCGACGAAGTGGTGCAGCAGCAGCTGCT
The DNA here is from genome assembly GCA_023333755.1 of Globisporangium uncinulatum. Classification (NCBI taxonomy): domain Eukaryota; phylum Oomycota; class Peronosporomycetes; order Pythiales; family Pythiaceae; genus Globisporangium; species Globisporangium uncinulatum. The sequence continues at coordinate 9,230 of JAASFJ010000245.1, forward strand.
GCTCATGAAACGCGAGTGGGCCGAAGCGCTGCTCGAGCTCTCGATCGCCTGTTCGTGTCAAGTCGACGACGCGCCATCGCTGGATGCTGTCGCGTCTCAGGACCAAGAGGACGACCCCCGCGACTCGCGCGCGTACGGCCGTGCGTACAGCTTTGACGCGAGCAAGACGGGCGAAGACCTCGTGCTCGACACGATCGTGTCGCTGCTGTGCGTCGCGATGCACAATCTGCGCGGGTGGCGGTCGTTCACGGACTTGATCCTAGCGCTCCAGTCAATTCGAATCAAGTACGACCGGCAACTGGCTGGCCATGTCGCGAGCTCTGCGCCCGTGCTGTCGGCCCCTGAGCGCGTCGGCCAGTCGGAGCTGTACCGCGAGAGCCTGGATTGGCTCTCGCGTGTCGCTGGCATTGTCCTACAGCGCATGGCGCGGAGTCGCACGATCCTCTCGCGGGCGCTCGCAGAGAACCTCCAGAAGCTGTTGTACCTTGTCCACGAGACGCTGCTCGCGCAGCCGCTGCGCCAGTCTGCGACAGCAGCTCGCGCAGTCCAGACGACAGCAACAGCAGCTCCGAGTACGAGTGGTCTCGTTGGTTGGAAGTGGTCGGACGCGCAGCTCTTCTTGCTGAATGCAGTGCTCGACATGTGTGCCCGGCTGATCCAGAGCACGCACAAGCTACACCGGATCGGCTTGCAGCCAGGGTTGCAGATCCTCCAACGCGCACTGCCGTTTGTTGTCGGGTCCGAGATGATGGAGCGCGTGATTGGCGTGCTCGTGGCGTTCTTCCAGCAAGAGATGGGCGTCGTTGCGGCGCTGAAAGTGTACGACCACATCCCGACTCGCGACGTGTTCTTGAGCGCCATGGTCTGTCTCCGGCGAGCGCTCTTAGTACAAGACGACGACGCGGTCCTCGCGTTGCTGCGCGTGCTCGTGCTGCGCATCACAACGTCCGGCTCGTTCGTAGACGAGCTACATGCAGCCGGTGTGACAGTCCAAGCGCTGGGGCTCATGTCGGAAGCGAACGCGACGCTCGTGTCGCTCGACGCACTCGCACTTGCGATCAACGAGACCGAGATGCACGAGCGTGAAGAGGAAGCCGACTTTGTTCCGCACTTTCCTGCGGCCAAGGACCTGCGGAATGAGCGCCGCCGGGCTTCGCTGTATGGAGCGAGCAGCAGCAGTGCGGACGACAGTGCACTCGAGTACCAGACCCAGTTTGTCGACGAGGCGGAGCAGCTCTTGTGGGCCGCGCTTGAAGTCGAAGAGAACCGCACGATGGCGTCGCTCCGTGACCTAGCCGCACGAGACCGACACCACGTGCGTCCGAACACGGACGCGCGTGCGCTTCGGAAGCGCGCGTGGACTGAGACGCTCTGGGTCAAGCACGAGGTGGCGTTTCGGTCCCAGCACCAGTTCAGTGCCCTCGCGACCGCTGCGCCAGACGTACTGCGCGCCCTTCGCAGCCGACAAGTGTTTCGGATTGGACTGTACGAAACGCCGCACCCAGGACGCATGCGACGCACGCTCGAAGTGGACTTGAGCACAGCGAGGATTGTCGACGCGGACGACGAGTCCGTGCACGACTTGGGCAAAGCAGTCGAGAGCGAGGCGGCAGTGGTCGTGGGGGCAGTGCGGCGTCGACAGTTCTCGCTCCCGCTCGAGCTCGCGCACGGACTGGACTACGAAGTCGCGCACCAGAGCCCGCTGACCTCGCCGACCTCGCGCGTGAACGGGTCGCTGCTCGAACGCGTCGGCCGTGTCGTCGCGGAACAGCGTGGAGGCGAGATCCAGGACATCACGTCGGACGCGTCCGAGTCGGAGCCGTCCAAGACGCTGGACGGCGACGATCACCACGCGAACGACAGCGTGGACGACGGAGGACCAAAGACGCCGACAGACTCTCAGAACGAGCCGAGCGTTGTCAGTCTTCAGCTGGCGTACGACCAGCACGCGAGCGCTGCAGCGACAGCCGACGACGAGGAGAAGCCACCAATGATGCCGTCATCAGTCGAGACCAGTCCTTGGAACCAGCGTGTCGCAGCACTGCCGATGCTGAAGCCGCTCCGGTCGCAGTTTGACGCGGAGCAGGAGTTTGAGAGCGGGCTGGATCCAGGCGAAGGCGTCGCGATCATCGCTGGCGATCAGCTGGTCGCGAGAGCCGTGTGTCGTCGCGTGGTCCCGGAAGGTGTCGTGAGCGGCATGCTCTATCTCTGCAACGAAACCCTGTCGTTCGAGCCGACACCTCCGTTTCCAACGAGCGTCAGCTCGGAGGTCGGAGGTGCCGAATCAAGCACCACGAACACCTCGAGTGCTGATGAAGCAGCGCCGGGTCTGCACCGGTGCTGGCGGTGGCCGTACCACCACATTGTTGCGGTGTACCTGCGCCGCTACCGGCTGCGTGACTCAGCGATCGAGATCTTCTTGCGCAACGGAAGCAACCACTTCCTGGACTTTCCCCTTGCTGCGCGGCACCAGCGCAACGAGCTCGTGCGGCTCCTATACTCGTTCTTGCCACGAAGTGTGCCGAAGCAGTGGCCTGGACGCGGTGTCCCGAACCTGAGCGCGACGACGAAAGCGTGGCAGAGCCGCCAGATCTCGAACTTTGAGTACTTGATGGCGCTCAACACGTTCGCAGGCCGGAGCTTCAACGACCTGACGCAGTACCCGGTCTTTCCGTGGGTCCTGAGCAATTACGAGAGCGAGACGTTGGATCTGAGCGACCCGCACAACTTCCGGGACCTGTCGAAGCCCATGGGTGCGCTCAACCCGACGCGACTGGACGAGTACTGGGAGCGCTATAACTCGTTCGACGACCCCGTGATCCCCAAGTTTCTCTACGGCTCACACTACTCGACGTGCGCCGGCGTCGTGCTCTTCTTTCTCTTCCGGCTCCAGCCGTTCGCCGAGCTCCAGCGGCGCATGCAAGGCGGGAGCTTTGACCTCCCCGATCGACTCTTCTACTCGATCAAAGAGACGTGGGGCATGTGCAACTCGCAGATGTCGGAAGTGAAAGAGCTCACGCCCGAGTTCTACTGCGACGCGAACTTTCTCCGTAACGTGAACCGGTTCGCGCTCGGGAAGCGCCACGACCAGGAAGTCGTGAACGACGTGCAGCTCCCGCCGTGGGCGGCGACCCCCGAAGAGTTTGTGCGCATCAACCGAGCAGCGCTCGAGAGCGAGCTCGTGTCGCAGCACTTGCACGAGTGGATCGACCTCGTCTTTGGGTTCAAACAACGTGGGAAAGCAGCGCTGAAAGCGCACAACGTCTTCTACTACTTGACGTACTATGGCGTTGTCGATCTCGACCGGATCGACGACCCGTTCTTGAAAGAGTCGATGGAGCTCCAGATTGCGCACTTTGGACAGTGTCCAATGCAGCTCTTTGGAGCACCGCATCCAAAGCGCAGCACCGTTGCGTTCACACGTCGCAGTCTCGTGCTCACGCCCCGAGGGGCAGCGGCAGCGGCGGCAGCGAGCAGCACTGGAGGAAGCGCCAGCGGAAGTGGGGCTGGGAAGGCTGGGCTTGCGTCTGGTGTTACGAGTCCGATCACGCCGGGCAGTGCGAGAACCACTGGTAGCAGCGGCACTGCAACGAACGTCGCTCGCCCACTGTCGCTGTCGTTCCAGGACTTCTCACTGACTGCACAAGAGAAGCGACAACACTGGAGCGCGAGTGTGGACGTGAAGCCGGTCGTGCAGTGCGCTGTGCGCTTGATCAAGATCCTCCCGGATCGCATCGTGACTGTGAACGAACTCGGCGTCGTCGACATATACAACTGGAAGTTGGTGCCGAAGCCACAGCCGCAGCCGCCGGCTCGTGCAGCGGCACCACCGACAACGCTTTCGATGTCGAGCGGACACGAGGCTCCAGGACACGACGACGCTGTCGGAGTGGGCGGACACGTCTCCCCGACCGGAAGTTCCGTCGCTGGCGCAGTTGTCGTCGACGACAGCCCGACGACAAAAATTGACCGCGCATTCTTCCCCGAGTCGCCAACAGCTCGCACGCCAGTCGGCACGCCGCACACTGAGGTCGGCTCGCCTTCCGCAGCTGGCAACGCACCCAGCAGCTCGGACGACAGTGCGTTGAAGCCACCGTCGCCACAGTGTCCGTGGCTCGTCGAAGTGTTCCACGAAGACTCGCCATTCGACTTTATCCCACGCATCCCGTTCCACGAAGACGCACCAGCGAGCAGCAGCAGCGACGCGACCGTGTCGTTCCCTGTCGCTTTCTCGTCGAATGGACGGGTGCTGATCTCTGGCGGCGGACGGGGCGGCATGCTCCACTTGCGGCTCGTGGACCTCGACAGCGGCCAGATTGTCGGGAAAGCCAGCGTGACGGGCCACACTGACGCGGTCACGTGCTTGAGTCTCGACCGCCTCACGTACAGCACCGCATCGACCCAACCGGACGAAGAGGAGCTCGTGGTCTCGGGCTCGAACGACGGCACGCTCGCGCTCTGGCGGCTCTCGCGTGTGAAGCAGGACCTGCTCTTCCGGCTGCCGCGCGTGTCGTCGAGTCCGATCCTGGTCCTGCGCGGCCACAGCGGAACAGTGCGGGACTGTTGCGTGAGTACGTTCCTCGGTCTCGTCGTGTCGTGCTCAGAGCGAGTCGGAGTGGTGCACTACTTGCACGGCGAAGGCCAAGTTGCGTTCGAATTCGAGCCGCCGTCGGGTCTGAGCGGCGACAAAGCAGTGTTGTGCAAGGTCCGGCTGTCGAGGAAAGGGTACATCCTCGCCCTCTCGCGCGTCTCGCCGCCAGACACGAACGGGTCACGCCTGTGCACGAGCGTGTGTCAAGTGTTCAACCTCTCGGGCGTGCTCCTGCACTCGCACAGCTTCGACGCGGACGACATTCGCGACGTGACGCTGTCGACAGAAGGGGACTTGGTGTTCCTCGTCGTGGCTCCAAAGACGCTTCGGATCTGTCGCCTTGATGAGTACGTGCGCGTGTGGATTCATGTGGCTGTGGCTGCGACTTGTGCACCTCGGTGGCTATACCAGGGTTCATTGACCTCTGTGCTGTCGTCTGCTGTTGTTATTGCTGCCTGTTGCAGCTTCGTTGTCGTCCAAGAGTACGTGTCGCCCGAGCACGTCGTGTCCCCCGTCTCCGCGACGTGCTTTGGCCCGAGCGAAGCGGTGATTCTGATCGCGTCTGGCCACAGCGATGGGACGCTCGTGCTCCAGCTCCTCCCGGACGCCGACGGCTCCGTGTCGTTCCTCGCAAGCGTGCGCAAGATGCTCGGCGTGAGCTCGAAGCTCAAGATGGTCAAGGGCACGGTGCAGCAAGCGCAGAACCTCGCAATGACGACGCTCGGGAGCGCCAAGGCGGTCACGAGCACAGCGCGTGACATTGCAGGCGAGGCGCTGGGCGAAGCCAAGTCCATGGTGCGAGGCTTCTTCACGTACCTCCAACGGCAGAACCAGGGGTGAGCGAACGAACGGACGAACGAACAAACGAGCGCAGCTATCAACCGCACCAACAGTAGAGTGAAGGACGAACCGAACGATCGATTAAGGGCTCGGGTTGCCTAACGAGCACCGACTGGCTGGTGCTGATCGACACCATATGCGGCTCAGACAAGCGCCCAACTGACTAGCCCTGCGAGCGGTTGGGGCGGAGCTTGTTGAGCAGATGTCGCGCGGCCCGTGGCAGCGCTGGCGAGAAGCCCGAGATGACGTCCTTGTCGCTCGGCGGCGGCACGTGGTACTCGAACGACTGCGACACGACGACGAACGCGACGACGTTGAGCAGCACGAGGAACGCCATGACGTAAAAGATGTTCTCGAGGCTGCCGTCGTTCAGGTCGCTCGTGACCCAGAACGAGAAGACACTGTTGAGGGCGCCTGCGACAATGTACCCGAGCGTCGTCGTGAGCAAGTTGAGCGCTTGGCAGACACTGCGCATCGACTCGGGCACCTCCGAGTAGAACAAGTCGTAGGCTGCGACAGAGAGAGAGAAAAGAGGTTAGCGTCTAGCCAGCCAGCTGCGCCTCAGCCGCCACAAGCGCCACCCAAGAGACGTACACGAGATGCTCGTGAGGATCTCGCTGATGCCAATGAGCAGAAACTGCGGCGTCTGCCACCACACGCTCAGGTCCGACATGGGCAGCTCCTCCCCCTCCGTCCCACAGTTGGACACGACGCCGTCGACAAAGCCGACGCGCTTGCGGTGCTGCTCGAGCCAGCCCGCGACAAGCATCGAGAGCAGCGAGAAGACGAGGCCCGCCCCGATCTTGCGCAGCAGTGTCGGCTGGATCCCGACTGCCGCCAGCGCAGGGTACACGACGCGGTCAAAGACTGGGATGAACACGAGGATGACGCCCGAGTCGAGGATGCTGAGCATTGCAGACGAAATGAGCGTCGAGTTCACGTCCCGACGGTTCACGCGCAGGTCCATCTGACAGCCTTGGAGCACAAAGTTCGACGACTGCTGGCCGTACACGGCCCAGAAGATGATGATGATACTCAAGTACGGCGACAAGCGCAGTACTTGCATCACGTCTTTGACCTCTGACGCTGCGTGCGAGCCGCCTTTCTGGCGGGATGCGAGTCGGATCCACTCGGTCGAGCCGCCCGAGACGATGAGTACGACTGTGCCGTAGAGCACAGCGACTGCACCGGGGACAGCGAACACAAGGTGCCACACTGGCTCGTCGATAAAGTACGACGCGATCGTGAGCACGATCCCCGGCGCGAATGCGACACCGCCGCTGAGCACGAGCTTTCCGCGCCACGAGCGCTTGCCAGCTTCCAAAAGCACGTCAAAGAACGTACTCAAGGCGCTGCCTTTCGGAGCGACACGTCGGTACCGGTTCTTGCCGCAGTAAAAGACCACGAACGCACCGACAAACACGGTCGACGGGATCGCAAACGACGCAAAGAAGCCGTAGGCTTCCGAGATGTAGGGCGGCACGCCATTCACGGCGAGGTTCGTGAGCACGCCGTAGCTGAACGTCGCGCCAATGTTGATGGACCAGTAGAACCAGTTGAAGAAGCTGTCTTTCTCCGCACGCTGAGCAGGGACGGTAATGTCGAACTGGTCGGCGCCCAGTACGACAACGTTTGGTTTGATACCACCGGCGCCGAACGCGATGCCGCCAAAGAGCCCGAGCATGAAGAGCGGGAGCGACGAGATGCTTGGGAGCGACGCGACCACGCAGAGGGCGAGTCCGGCTAAGTAGAGCAGCGAGAACCACACGATTCTGCATGGAGAGGAGGAAGAGAGGCGGTTTTAGGAGGGAGGAGGAGAGGTGACAATTACCACCAATCACCACACTACGCACGTGGAGAACCGGCCGAGGTACTTGTCGGCCACGTAGGCGCCGATGAGTGGCGTGAGGTACGAGAGCGACGTGAACGCATTGTTGAGCTCAGCTGCGAGGTTGTTGTTGAGCCCGAGGTGCTTGTGGAAGAAGATTGGGAGCGAGCCAGTGAGCCCATAGTACGCGAGGCGCTCGCAGAACTGCCGGTGTGGTGGGTGTTAGTGTGTGGTGGAGAGAGAAGGAAGAGGACGCGTTGGATCCACACGCCACTGCAGTAGAGCAGTCGCCGCACCTCCGTGACAAGGATGAAGGAGCACACGTTGAGGATAATCGACTTGTGCTGGCGGCTTCCAGGTGACGCATCGAGGGGCAGGAGGCTCTGCGCTTCTGCCGTCGCGGCCTTCCCGGCGTTGTTGCTCATGTTTGTTTTCGCTTTGATGCATGTTTGGGTGCTCTCAGGTTGTGCTTCTCTAATATTTACTATGACATACTGAAATCAAGCTCATGGAAGTGGATTCACCTCGCTGACCACTTTTTCGAAAGTTAACGGGGTGTTTCCTGACCACTAATGTCCAATCCGCTAAAAATGCATGTTTTGTTATAAAAAGTGCTCCCACCGTTTGCATTCAATTATGATTGAGCCTGAATTGGACATTTGTGGTCAGCGAACACACTGTTAACTATCGAAAAAGTGGTCAGCGAGGTGAATGTGAAAATGTCCACAATTGAGTTTTGCGTTGTGTGACGGTAGATGAAACTTGGTGGTAAACTGGTGTTATTTTCAAAAATGGAATTCCCACATTTTTCGAAATTGGTCCCCATTCACCCACTGTTGGAGCAACTTGACATTTTATAATGAAATTCAGCTTTGAAATGATATAACAGCGGTGTGTGTCTGAGAGGGAAATACTGTTCAGACAACACACAGTTTTGGAACACATGCCGGAGCAGTTAATAACAATTTTTTTGTTAAAAAGGGCTTCAATTTATAGTTTTTATCAGCTACTTCAGGTATTTAACGTTCTCAAAATTGGTTTGGAAAATTTGTAAACGGTTTTGAAACCTCATAAAATCAAGAAACCGGCAATGCGCTTGAACGAAAACTCGATAATGTATGGAAATTGTGAATTGAACCACCTTCACTGCGTTCTTGTGTTCTTGTGGGCAACAACTGAAAAGTAATAAACTTGACTTGATTTCAGTATGAAAACTCTGGTCCCTGTATTGATGTTCAACAACCGGCTTTGTTTGACAACTACAGTATGTGTGGTAAAACTGTGTGCTGTCTGCATATCCGATGTGTAAAGTACCGGTACCCTGAAACTCAACATATCCTGTAGCAGATTTTTTAAATATACATAATAGGTTAACCCCTGAATGGTTGTCAACCTTAATTTCCACTTTTGAGTCGGAAACGGTTTTGCCAAACTTGGTGGTTTATTAATTCTAAAAACCACCGTAGGTAAACATAAAAATAATACCGGTATTGTACCGACATGCATAACTTCACTACAGTATTTGAGTCATCGATTCAAATCAAGCATGCTCAGATGCATCTCATGTTCGCTACTGTAACTCTGCTTGAAACCAACCTAGAGAAGACGAGGTTTGAACAGCTCTGGAAAGCTTTCAACGTAGTATGTGCGGAGCGTGTTCATGACGTCGGCTACATGAGGGCATGCGCGACGGGGCATGCTAGGGAGCTCGGGTGTCCACCCACTACCAGAGACAGACACACAAACACACGGCATGGTTCAAGTTACCTTGTACAGTATCCGGAAAACCGGATAAACGGATATCTAGAGTTGAGCGCGGACGAATCAAATCTGCCCATTTGCACAAACGGTTCCCACACACAGCAGGCTTGAGGACCTGGTGGCCTGAGTGCGAGTGACGTCGAATCCTCCTCCGTCTCTATGCGCATTCCATGCAGCAACTGTACGGTAGCTGAATTCCGCGCCGACCCTCGCGCTCGTGGCCACTCGAAAGTGTGCGCTGCAAGTTCGCCAGCTGCAGAACCAGTCCAAAATATGAGAGACTTTCTGAGAGACTTTATGAGAGACTTTTAGACCCTTTTTTGTTCGTCGTTTTGTATCCGTTTGCCACTTTCCGCGCATTCGATACAGTCTTTCAGATAAATCCTGGACTCGTCCTCACAAGTTGAACTAAAAAACAACGTCACCTGAAAAAGCGAGCCCTCGACTCACTCATTTTCCAAAACGCCACGCCACGCACACGCACACCCGACGCTCGTCATCTTCACTTCGCCCTTATGCGCGCCACTACCGTCGCTCTCCGCCGCGCGTCGCTCGCCACCTCCCAGCGCTCGTTCGCTTCCTCCTCCTCTTGGTCCTCGCAGCAGGTGCAGCGCTCGTCTTGCTAATTGTGTAGTGATTGCGTCACGTCCAAACCGCCACCACTCGGTACTCACACCCTTTCGTCTCTTTATGACTGACTGCACCGCAGTTTATCGAACGGGAGGACAAGTTTGGTGCGCACAACTACCACCCACTGCCTGTCGTGCTGAAAGAAGCAAAGGGCTGCAAGGTCTGGGACGTGGAAGGCAAGGAGTACTATGACTTTCTGAGCGCGTACTCGGCCGTGAACCAGGGCCACTGCCACCCGAAAATCCTCGAAGCGCTCGTGTCGCAAGCGTCGACGCTCGCACTCACGTCCCGTGCATTCTACAACGACGTCCTTGGCGAGTACGAAGAGTTTGTCACGCGTTTCTTTGGCTACGACCGTGTGATGCCCATGAACACGGGCGTCGAAGGCGGCGAGACTGCGATCAAGCTCGCCCGTCGGTGGGCCTATGACGTGAAAGGCGTCCCCGAGAACCAAGCACGTGTGGTTTTTGCCCAAAACAACTTCTGGGGCCGCACCATGAGCGCAATTTCAGCGTCGAACGACAAGGACGCGTACGGTGGTTTTGGGCCGTTCATGCCGGGCTTTGACACGGTGCCGTTCAACGACGCAGCTGCGCTCGAAGCGCACTTCCAGCAGCACGGTGAGCACATTGCTGCGTTTATGGTCGAGCCGATCCAAGGCGAAGCTGGCGTTGTCGTACCGGACGACGGGTACTTGAAGCGGGTGCGCGAACTCTGCGACCAGTACAACGTGCTCTGGATCGCTGACGAAGTCCAGACCGGGCTCGCGCGGACCGGCAAGATGCTCGCGGTGGACTACGAAGGCGTCAAGCCGGACGTGCTCATCCTCGGGAAAGCGCTCTCAGGCGGCATGTACCCGGTCTCGGCCGTGCTCGCGAGCCACGAAGTCATGCTTACGATCAAACCGGGTCAACACGGGTCGACGTACGGCGGGAACCCACTCGGGTGCAAAGTCGCGATGGCAGCGCTGCGTGTGCTCGTTGACGAGCAGCTCGCGGACAATGCATTCGCTCTCGGGAAGCGCTTCCGTGCCGAGATGCGGGCGATGGCCGCTGACTCGAGCGTACTTCAGTCCGTGCGTGGCCGTGGGTTGCTGAACGCTGTCGTGATTGCGGAACGCGATAACCAAGCGAACGCGTGGGAGATTTGCCTGCGCTTGCGCGACCACGGCCTGCTCGCGAAGCCCACACACGGCAACATTATCCGGCTCGCACCACCGCTCTGCATCACGGAAGCGCAGATGGATGAGTGCACGGCCATTCTCAAGCAGGTGCTGCGTGAAGCCGAGCCATAGAGTTGGTATCACATACGCACAGCCCCGACAACGACGACTCCCACCAGACTCCTGACCGAGCCTGTCTGCCTCCCACTCCACCTAGAATGAAACAATGTCGTTGCTTCCTTCCTCTTTGCGCCTGCCTTGGCAAGGTTCACACTCACGTTCCCTTCACTCTGTCGTCACGCAGCCGTGTCATCGTGACGGCTGCTACTCCCTGCTGTAAAGTGGTCGCGGGGCGGGTTCATCTTCTGGATCTTCACGTCCGGGTCCTTTCGGAGTGCGCTCAAGTCGTTCGGCGTGACAAAGATGAACTGCTTCTTGCTGTCTCGCTTCGCCGCCGCCACAAGCAACTGGATCGTCATGTCGCGGTTCACCGAGTCCATGAACACGTCAAACTCGTCCATGACGCGGAACGGACACTCGATGCTCTCGCCCAGTGCGAGCAAGAGCGACACTTGCGTGTACGACCGCTCGCCGCCCGAGAGCTCCTTCATATCCGTCACTTGCGACGCGCGCGACCGGCCGGGTTCGTTCTGGAGCACGGCAATGTCGAGCCGCTGGTCGTCGTGCCGGAACTTGAGCTTCCCCGCAAAGTTGTTGAGCAGCATGTACTTGTTGAACTCCATCGACGTCCGGTGCGAAATGACCTTCCGCAAGAGCTGCCACACGGCTTTGCGCTCTTCTAGCATCGCACGGATCTGCATCAAGTTGCCAGCAAACGCGTCGAACGCGCGCTTCTTGGCCGTGAACTTGGCTGTCTTTGCCGCAACGTCGACTTCGAGCTCGCCCAAGTCCATGCCTTCAAACCGAGACCGCTCCTTCTCAATCTTGCGCTTAATGTCGGTCAAGCGCTTGCCGTAGTAGTCGTGCGACTCGGTTACGTCCAGGCGCTCCGTGCTCCCACAGTGTCGCTGGGCTTTCAGACTCAACGACTCGCACTCGGACTGGATCGCGGCGAGCTCCGTCGCCCACTGCTCGACAAAGCCGCTCACGGCCGAGGCTTCGCGCTCAAACCGGAGCTCTTGGACTTTCATCTCGCTCAAGTGCTTGTAGAGCCCGTCGACGTCCGCTTGGAGGTCTGCGAGCTCCTGTGCGATCGCGCTCTCGTCGTGGCTCAGCGTCTCGAGCTCTTGGAGCATCCCTTCCAAGTCCGGGTTGAACTTTGAGAGTAGCTCATTCAGCTCGCGCTCGCGTGCGTCTGAGCCTGCGAGCTCACGGTGCACGTCCGCGACTTCGTCTTCCAGCACGCTCGTGTCGAGCGCGTGCTGCTGCGCATCGTCCGCGAGCTCGTCTTCGAGACTGCGGAGCTGGACGCGGCTCTGGTTGAACGCATGTGTGAGCCGGTTCACCACGTCGTTCTGCCGCGCCCGGCTCCGCAAGAAGTCGTCCTTCTCGTGCCGCAGCGCCGACTCGTCACGACGCAGCACGTCGCACTGGCTCCGCACGTACTCGAGCTTGTGAGTGAGCTCCCGGAGCTCCCCGTCCACGTCTTGGCAAATGATCGAACTCCGGCGACTCCCCTTGTTCGCAATGTACGCGAGGTTCCCGTTCCGCACGACAAACTTGTCGCCGCTCGGGACAAAGACCTCAGACACGAACCGCGCAAGCCGGAAGCTCCCACTCGCACCTCGCAGTACTTCTGCTTCTGCGCTCTCGCGGTCGTTAAAGAGCAGCTTGCTCTCGGTGCTGCACACGTCGACGAGTGCGTTAAACACTTCGTCGTTCGAGACTTCGAGGATGTTGCAGATCGCGTGCGCTTCGAGCGGCCCTTCTGCGACCCGGAGGTTCGCGTACCGCCGCTGGCTCCGCTTCGCAATGATGATCGTCGCTTGGTTCGGTGGACACTTGACACGGCGCTTGAACTCGTCAAGCACGGCCTTGTCGCGCCCGTCGACGACCAAGTAGCTCTGGAGCGTGCCTTTCAGCGCAATCTCGATCGCGACAGCGAGGTGCATGAACTTCTCGGGGAGCTTTACGTGCATCCCAAGCGGTCCAATCGGCGGCGCCGAGAACCGGTGGAGGTTCTCGTGAATAAGCTGCTGGAGCTGCGGGATCTTGTTGCCAAACACGGCGAGCGAGTCGCGCTTCTGGCTCTGGAGACTGCTCATCCGGCCCTGGACGCGGGCTGCTTCAGTCTCAGCGTCCCGGAGCTGCCGCACGCAGTTCTCGTGCCGTGCTTCCAAGTCGTCTAGGACGCTTGCTGGTGCGTGCGCTTGCTGCTTGGCTGCGTCTAACTCACGCTCGAGCTGCTCCAACGCACGCCGTTTCTGCTCGACCCGAGCCCGCATGTCTTCGTTGCGTTGCGTGCGTGTCCGGACCATCGCTGCGTGGCTCCGTGTCTTGTGCTCAATGTCACGCTCGAGACGCTGGATGCGCTGGTGCGCACGCTCGCGTTGACTACTTAGCTGCTTCAGTTCGGCTTTGTACGCGTGCAGTGGTCGACGGGCTTCCCGGATCTGGTTCTTCACGACCTCTTTCTGCTTCTGCGTCGCCCGTGCGCGCTCGTTCAGCGCTTCCAGCGCGTCGTTCTTGAGCGTCTGCTTCCGCTCGAGGCTCCGGACGGTCTCGGCGACTTCTGTGTACTTGTCCCGGATCTCGGCTTCGTCGCGCTGTTTGATGCGCATCTTCTTGGCGACTTTCTCGGCTTCGAGCTCTTTCTCACGCACAAACGACCACGCGAGCTCTTTCTTGAGCTGCGTAAACTCGTCTTCGAGTCTCCCAATCTGAAACAACGCAATAACCACCAATAACCACCACAAAGAAATCAAAAATGAGCACTTGCCGAAACAAATGAACCAACGAATCCCACGACGCGAAAAACCACAAACCACCACTTACGCTCTGCGCTTCTTCCCACCGCTGCTCGGCTTCGTCCATGAGCTCTTGGAGCGTCGCGATCTTGGATTTCTCCCGCTTGAGCGTCGACTCGGAGATCGTCCGCGTCTCTTCGTCAATCTTCGAGTACGTTGTGCGCATCTTGTAGAGGTCAGTCGACTGGAGAAAGAACTTGTACTTGTCCGTTGGGTTCCCCTTGAGAAAGAGCTTGGCGTTCTCTTGGTCCAGGATCGCACACGGGTTCTCCGTCTGCAACAGCGAAAAGAAGGCACACACAGAGACATTCGTGAGCACACACACAGACAACCACCTCCCGTCGGGTCGTCTTGGGTGGTTTTTCAGCAACTTAACGCACCTGGATGTTCAAGTGGTCGAGCATCGCTTCCAGATCGGCCTTCTGCTTCGTGACCAATAACCCTTTCTCATTCTTCAGTCGGTACTCGGCAGATCCGTCCCTGGTCGGATCGCCAACCACCACGCGTTCGTTAGCTCTCTGGTTTCTGCCAACCAAAAACCACTCTTGCATCACGTTATCGTCGAACCACACCACTCACCGTCGAATCAAACGCTCGACGACAATCTTCTTGCCAAAGTCCATTGGACGGAAGGCGTCGCTGCCTTTCGCTGCACAATTCGCATCCCAAGCGCTCGTCAGCTTAGTATGATGCCATGGACGCCCGCCCATACAAAAACCACCCACGCGCACGCACCACCGGCGTTCCGCAGTGTGATGCGCACCAGCGCATTGCCGTCGTGGCCGTGGCGAATGAGGTTCTTGATGCTTTTCCCGCGGTGCGTGCTCCGAGCGCTCGCCCCCAAGCAGATCTGTGGTTGCGTAAGTGTCGTCGTCATTCACCACTCACATAGCGTAAGTGATTGCGTCAACATACAGAGAGCTATCGACTGCACACACACTGACACACCTGAATCGCTGCGATGATCGCACTCTTGCCACTCCCGTTCTCGCCCGTGATAAAGTTAATGTGCGGCGAGAGCGCCACCTGCATGCGGCGGTGGCACATGAAGTTCTCGCAGTAGATCTCCTCGATGATGCCCATCTCGCTCTCGCCATCGCGGCTGCCAGTGTCAGCGTCCTCGGCGTCGTTGACGCGTCGGCGCTTTGCGTGGGCGTCATCTCGGTCGCTTTCGTCACCACCAACTTCCACTTCATCTTCTGTGGCGTCGTCGTCTTCCACCGCGACAGCTGCTGGCGCTGGGCGCTTCCGTCGGCTGCGCTCGCCGCTCCTCGCACTCGGCGTCGCTGGTTGCGGAGCCATTCTTGATTTTCGCGTTCTCCCGCCAAAATACACCAATAAAAATGGCGCGCTATTCCCTGGATTTCCTCACAGGGGCACTTTACACAGCGAGTTGACACCATCACTTGTGGATTGTATGAAACAGTCTATTAGTTTGCAGTTGGCTTCGCAATGCAATGTAACGTCATAGGAGGAAGTACGCCAAGAGACGCACTTCCTCCTGTGACCACATGCCGCCGACGCACTTCGTCGACAGCGGACTCAGCGGCGACGCCATAGTGCGCCTGCTGCGGCGCCCAAGTCGACGTGACTTCTGCTGCATGCGACGCTCGTCCTCTGCGTCGTCCTCCTCCGACGTCCCGTCGCCGCTCCCTTCGCATCGTTCGCGCTCGACGAGCCGCTTGCGCGCACGGTCGGAGCGGTACTTCATGTCGCTGCGCTTCTTTGTGCGGTTCTGTTGGCTCCGGTGGAACTCGCAGAGCAGTAGGAGTGCGCCGTTCGGCTTGACAACTCGTGCGTTTGGACAACGGCCAGTCTTGTAGCGGCAAAGCGCCGACGGTGGAGCCGTCCCAGCCGATCCATTGGTGCTGCTGCAGCTGGACTCGAGCGCTGGCTGCTCTTCCTGCTTGACACTAGCGTACATGGGAGCGGACTAGGAGAGTCGCAACTGCAGAGCCTGGAGACACTGGCGGTAGTGTGCGTCAGAGCGTGAATCCTTGAATGCGGTGAAGCGCCGACGAGTGTGACTGAAGCGCCAACAAACGACACTCGTCAGTGCCAGGGACGATGCGCTGCGACGCCTGGAGGATGTCTGAGGCTCTCGCTATTTGTGTGGCGCGACAGTGTTGATGTGGACGTTGGTAGTTGTGGCTTGTGGCTTGTGGCTTGTGGCGAAGTCGCGTCAGTGTATCCAACGAATGTGACGCCACAGCGTTGGTCTTGAGCCTGCGCTCGTTCACTTGCCACGCTCAAGCCCTAAAAACGGACCTGAGACGTGGCTGATGCACGCGGCGGCGACGTTGAGGCAGCTGCGACGAGGCAGACTGTGAGTCAGAAGTCCGAGTGGAGCGATCGATCGTCACTTGGACACGACTTGACGCAGCAACCATGGGTCACAGCCGCTTCAGACTGCGTACTGTACACTGTAATACCAGATTGCCTCTCCTCAGGACGTCGTACTTGTCGTACCAACCTCTGTGATCAGACTGGCGGGAAGAAGAGTTCGGTCTTGAAATGCCGCCCGGTCTTCCGCGTCTGCACTTTTGAGGCTGCGACTGGCCGAGCAGGCAGCTGTGCAGGCGCCGTCACACCACCAGTGGCTGGAGCGACCACCATCACTCCCGTGTACAGCGAGTCTGCGGCACCGCGAGCGCCAATCGCGTGCACAATGTTCTTCTTCGTCGTCTTTCCAGCGAACGCCCCTGTCGCGTCCACGTCTGCCGATGACTCGCGGAGCTCCGCGGATCGTTGCTGGCGCACGCGGCGCCGCAGTGCGTCTTCCTGCTTTGCGCGAGCGGCGGCGAAGATCGCGGCGGTCTGTTGCTTCTCTTGAAGCCGGAGACTCTGCATCACCTCGCTTGCCATGAGGTTCAAGCTCTCTGCACCTCCGACTGCGAGCGCGCCACTCCGCGGCGACTCGATGCGAAGCACTCGGGCAGCGTCGCTCGAGAGCAGTCGGTACGAAGGTGCGGCTGCGGACGCGAGCGAGTTTGCTGGTCGTAAGGGTGGTGAGGAGCTGGACGTTGCGTTAGCCGCATAGCCTCTCGTGTTCGACAGAGACGCTGGTGGCCGTGGCTTTGCGAGCTGGTGCTGGATGACGAGGCTGGAGGCGCGACCGCGTCGACAAGCTGGTCCTGCTGAACGTTGGTTCCGACTTGGGTGGCTGTAGTGGCTATGACTCGATCGCTCAGCTGTCTCAATGAACACGTTCGGTCGCGTGTCGTCTGCTAGTTTGTCTTCATGGTACGCAAACGGGAGGAACTGGGAGGCCGACAGAGAACAAATGGAGCCGAGCGCTCGTCAGGACTCTATATCACAACAGCTATAGCTAGCGCCTGGACGCGCGTGTCCACAGCATCACCTGAGTGCAGAACGCGCAGAGATCGAGCGGCAGGTGCTGGTTCCCTTCTAATTCTCGCTGCTTCGTGAGCTCGTCCAGGAAGAGGTCGAGTCCTTGCCGGATCTCCACGCTGCAGTCGTCAGACGCAGACGCCGAGCGCTCGACCAGCATCCGGCGTGCGCGCAGCACGTCCTGGGTGATGACGGAAGTGCCGAGTGCGCACGTGTGAGACCAGAGCTTAGCTCCTGTTCACTGGCGAAGGAAGGCCAGAGTGCACGGCGTACCGATGCCGCGACGTTGTCTCGAAAGCCCGAGCCGTAGCGCTGACGACACAACGAACAGTGTCGGCCACTGCGACAAGAGACGCACACATAGCCGTGTGAGTTTGCGCCGCGTCGTTCGCGTAGAGGGAATGACGGTGCCACGCACGCTCTCGGCCTGCTCTCCATCGTTCGAACAAGCGTCGCCCTTGTATAAATACGCTCATCTGAAGGACCACTGCTGTGACCGAGTGGAACGAACACACAAGAGCCATTGGACACCATCATTGTTGTGCATATAACTGTGTCGATGTACTTGCTCGTCTCCTGGTTCGTCGGTTCTCTCTCTCTCTCTTGCTACGACTCGCTAGTTGAGGCGTCCGAGTCCCATGCAATCGAGGAAGCCGAGGGATCTGCTCCTCGCGCGCCACTCTCATCCGCGTCCAGCTCAGCTCTGGATGAACTCGAGCTCGCTCTGGAGCGTCTCGTAGCGGTACGAGACGCGGATGTCCGGCACGTTCGTCATGCGAATGTCTGCGCCACAAAACGCCACAGAACGCAACAACGCATGAGCGTGCGTGTGAGTATCAGCTCACTGACAAGCAACCTAACAAGCTGAAAGACCACGTAGGCGACGTGACGCACCGTTGCCTTGCGCACCCGGCAGCTGGTAGTTCTTGCCGAGGAAGTGCTCCTTGAACTCGTGCTCAAAGCCCGACTGGAGCACAGACGCACGTGCGATCTCGCAAATGTCCGTCGACGTGAGCTTCCAGACCTGCGCCGCGACACTGTACTCTTCCAAGAGCGGGTCTTTCGTGTAGTGCAGCATGAGCGGATCGTCCGTGCTGAGCGAGACATTGAGGCCGCGTGCGTGGTACGTCGGGAACGGGTTCCGGTGGTACTCGAGGAAAAGCTTGTTGTTGCTCAGTGGCGACATGGCGATCCCAATCTGCGTGAGGTAGTACAGGTACTGGAGCGCCACCGACTTGCGCAGTGTAATGCCGTGGTTGATCCCATTCGCAGTGAGAAACGCCGCCGCCATGTGGTCTGGGTCGCCAGCTTCGCCCGAGTGCGGACGGAACGAGAACGTCGAGAGGCCTTTGCGGCGGCGGAACTCGTTCAGCATCGCAACGTTCGCGTAGATGTAGTAGCACCAGTAGTCGTACGGCGGGTTGTGCTCGTTCGTCCAGTCTGCGGGCTTGGGCAGCACTTTGCCACGCTCGGCACGGAACGGCTCGCTCTTGCTCTCGTCGTCAACGCAGTCAAAGCCGACCATCGTCTCGAGAAAGTAGTGGAGCGGCGGGTTCGACGACGGGTCCCGTGTCACTTCAAAGAGCGGCACAAAGATGTTGTCAATCATGTCTTGAAAGTGCTCAATCTCGCCCGACTTCTTGTACAGGAAGTAGAGTCGTGGGATCTGCACCATCCACCGCACATGGGGCGACACGAGCCGGTTCACGTAGAACCACCGCGCGAGTTTGTCCCACTCAGAGTGCTTGCGGCCGTAGACCGACACGCGCCACTCGACGAGCTGGTACTTGCTCGCTGCGAGGTCTGTGATCACTTCTTTTGTCACTTCTGCGAGGTACTTGCCAGCAATGAGGTTGTCGGTCTTGAGAAAGATCTCCCGAAGCCGACTCTGCCCTGCGGGGTTGTACTTGAGGTTGAACCGGTCGAAGCGGTGGAACGTGTTCGACGCGTGCATGTCGAGCGTGTCGACGCTCAAGTCGTACGCGGTGAGGCTGAGCGACCGGAAGACTTCACTCAGTGTCATGAAGCGGCCGTCCCGGAAGATCACAATCTCCCCTGGACTGTTCCGCAGTCGGGACTTGATGAACCGCAGCAAGTGCTTCTGGTTCATGCACGCCGAGTGGTGGATGTGCGTGTCGACTTTGCGGATGTTGTAAAAGTCCCGATGGGGCACAGCTTTCTGTGCAACGAGCTCACGGTCCGAGTTCAAGAGCGTGTGGAGGTTGAAGCGCGCTTCCAAGAGCTGCAGCCGCTTGTACGCGAGCGTCTTCACAGGCCCCGAGTTGATGATGCGCTTGACTTCAAAGTAGTCGGCGTAGTAGTCGGCGAGCGTCCCGACGCGGTAGATTGGCTCGTCAGCGAGTTCGTCAAAGACCGTGACGACACCGTCGACCATGACGAGGCGGTGGGTCGTTGTTGCAGGCAACGGACGCTGCAGTGGAGCGTACGGGATCTCGTCGCGGTGGCGCAGCCGCGCACCGTGCTGGCGAGGGCTTGGGGGCGGGCTCAGCGTCGCTGCGTACGACGACTGGTAAGGGTAGGGTCGAAGTGTTAGCTAGGCTGTCTGGAGGACGACTAAGTACCTACAGACTAACCACTGTACCTCGTTGATGGAGACCCACTTCTGGCGCAGAGCGACGCACTTGCGGATGAGCTCGCACACTTCTTTCGTCTCGTGGTCGAGCTCGTCGGGCGCGCTCGTGATTTGAATGCGCTGGAACGACGAGAGCTGCCCGTACGGCTCGGGGAGCTTCTCAAAGAGCTCTTCGAGGTCTTCTGCGCCGCCTTTTGACCAGTTAGACACACAGAGAGGCACATAGAGCACACTAAGTGAGACGACCAGTCGATACGCACACACACACTGTCGGCAGCGACGAACGCACGCACCGCTCGTGGACTCGCGGTCGCCAGCAAACGAGAGCCGACGCAGCCGCTTCTCGCTCTGGACTTTCTCCAAGATCGACGCCTTCAGCAGCCCCTCGTGGTGCGTGAGCAGCGATGATGTCTCGTCGTCTGCCTCGTCGTTGTCGTCCCCGGCGCTCGCGGCCGCAGGGCCACCAGCCACTGCGAGCGCATTGAGTGACGGCGAGCGGAGGATGTGACCACGCGGGCTCTCGGCCGTCGCCGGGTGGAGCTGGTGACGGCGCAGCAGATGCTCTGCCTCGAGGTCGCCATCGAGCGCGAGCTCGCGCTCGAGCGCGCGGGTGGTGGGGCTGTCCATGATCGAGGCGATAGCTTGGCTTGGAGGTGGGTGGTGATGATGGCTCTTTGAGAGATCTTCACATTCAGTGACAGGAGGTCACAGTACAGGTAACTATCTCGTAGGTACGACTGTTATTAACTTTTGCGTACAGGAGTTGAGCTCGATTTTTAAAAAAATCGGTTAACTCCTCGAGCACCACGATCTGTAAAGTGCGCGTCAAAAGTCTTGGAAAAAATTATTTCGTTGACTTCACTGTCATTTCTGCTCGCAGAAGCTCAAAGCATGTTAGAAACGATAGAGCGTTTTGCGACGATTGCGGGCATACAATCCGATCATCGAAATTCGCAATGCAGCCAACGCAAGGATACAAAACGAATTTTTCAATATTTGAGACGAATCGAGAGCCTGCGGTCAGATTGGTAACAAACGCACAGTTGTGCCGCTGCGGAGCTAAGAAGATGTAATAAGCGATCCCTTGCGCTCGAAGATCGACTTGCACCGCTTGGGCATCGAGTTCAACAAGTTGTTGAGGATAGAAGGGTCCAACTCGCGCCATGCCTTGGAGATCGCAGTCTTTAGAGCTTCTTGCGATGAGTACTGGCAACCGTGAGTGAACATCGTTCTCGTGAGGATCCCCCAAAGGTGCTCGATCGGGCTGAGATCCGGGGACATCGCTAGCCAGCTCATGGTGGTCACGCCACTCGTGCTGAGCCAGGCTTGAGTGAGACGAGCGCGGTGGCTTGGCGCGTTGTCGTGTTGGAACATGTGCCCGTTTGGATGACGTGCACGCAGGAAGGGGAGAAAATAGCTGCCCAGCGTCTCTGTGTACTGCTGCGCGTCTTGCCCATCGCTTATGAACTTGAGCTCGGTCTTGCCCGACGCCGAAAACGCACCCCACAACATGACGGACCCACCACCGCTGTGGCGTTTCACAGCTCGGCGCTCTTGGCGTCCTGCGCGATGCCAGTAGAACATGAGACCATCTGGTCCATCCATGTTCCACTCCTTCTCGTCACTGAAGACGACGCGAGACCACTCGATCGGCCCCCAGCTCTCTTTGTCGAGAGCTCACTCGACTCGCGCGTTTTGGTGCTTCGTGATCATCATCGTTGTGCGCTTGATCTTCTTCCACGAGAGCTCAGGGTGCGCGTGAAGGATGCGCTGCACGGTGTGCAGAGAGGCATCCACCGCAA
>JAASFJ010000246.1:0-30552 GCA_023333755.1 Globisporangium uncinulatum
GAGCACTCTCAAATGTATTCATTGAGTTTGAGAGTAGACCTAATGTGGCTGAACACTTTGGAGAGGGTGTCGGAACTCCACACAAAGTCCATAGAGGCCTCACTTACAAAGATCAAGTGTATCTGTGGAGGACATCGAGGTCGTGGAGGACAATGAGTACTTGGATACAAATTTGTATATAAATGGTGGAGGACATTGTGTATTCTTGGCGCTACTCGCGGTTGGGTTGATTAAAGTATCATGTCCTCCAGTGTTTAGGGACCCTAAACCCTGTGATTGCAAATTGCTACAATGAAACAAGAAGAGCGTGTGCCGACACGTAAATGAGACCAAGGTGGTCGCACCGGAGCGGAGACCGTGATGGCGTGATGTGCGCACCTTGAAGCTGATGGTGTTTACAACGCGCAGAAGGTGTTGGAGCGGCGCGCGGGTGGATGTGCAAGCGCTAAGTCACCAGTGGTGCCGCGGAACGATGATGATGACGACGACGATGTGCCGCAGCGCCACCTCAAACACCTCAGACGACCACAGAGAGCCACCGACTCGTTCACCAGCGCAGCCGACCGAACCACCACGAGACCCACCTGCAACACTCTGCTACTGCTCACGCGTGCGCAAGCAGTTGCTCTGGCAACGTCCGCTTGCATCTACCACAGTGTCTGAGAGGGAGACGACCAGCAGTTTCTGTCCTTGCACGCTTGGCGAAGTCACCGACCGGCACTGCCTGCGTTGGCGCCAACAGTTTCCGCGTCAGAGCTCTAGCGTCATCACCGACTGCACCGGGCATATTGACGAGCTATAGCTGTACAACAACAGTCGGTGAGTGTGGTGATTGCTGTCGTATTCAGCTAGTTCTACGACGTGCATGCGATATGCGTTGGGCGGAGATCTTGAGTCAGACACGCCGTTCAGTCTTGAGCACATTTGTAGGGCTTGTCCGCTTGAGACTGCAGGGCGCGTGTGTGATATAGCGGTAGTCGTTTCTCAAGCGCAATGCACTTGGGCTAGGCAGCACGCACACTCAGACATCACTGAACGCTCGCCCCTCATAGCTTTCCCACTTTACACCGAGCACACAAGCACACCAAGCACGCCACACACCAGTACGCACGTTGAACGTTGCAGTCACTCGATTCACTCTCAGTCAGTCAGTACCTCACGGTTGAGATCCCGTTTGCTAGTTCTTTCGAGTGGCACCGGGACACGCGCATGTACTGAGTTCACACTGGCAGTTCACACACTCTCACTCGCACTCTCTCTCTTCACTCGCACGCTCTCTTCTCACTTCACTCGCACTCTATCTCTATCTCTTCACTCTTCCCTCTTCACACGCTCTTAATATGGAATACCGTCACGGGCCGCTGCCTCGGGTAATTGGGGTAATATGGAGGACGAGTCCAGCTTTCGCCAGCTAAGTCGGTTTTGGGGCTCTTCACGCACTCCCCTTCAGTCACACTAGACACTCAAACACCGGCTGACTCAGGCAGACACGAGTGTACAGGGCACGCCGATACAAACTGTTACCTGGCTTGACTCCTTTCTCTCACTCCGCGCCAGACGTACTGCAAGTTGTCTGTCGCTGGAGCTTTGCAGGAGAGAGAGGAAGAAGGCGGAGGGACTTGAGTGGTTGGAGGGCAATTCGCTGCTGTGTTTGAGTGTGGAGGAAGGCGGGTTCGCACCCATCTTCCTGGGCTGTATGGCCGCACTGGCTCTTGGCAAATCCCAAGGAGCCACCTACCCAAGCCCTAATTCGTATTTCAATGTGCCTAATGCTGACGTAAGCACTATCCTAGCTCTTGCTCCTAGCCTAGCTTCAGTACTTAGCCTAGCTTGCCGACTTTTCCTAGCTCGCAAAGCCAGCCCAACTCGTCGTCTCAACCTAGCTCCAGGCAAGAAGCTAGCTTGGCTTGCGAACCTTGACTGGCTTTGGGTGCGAACCTAGCTTGGTGCGAACCTAGCTTGATGCGAACCTAGATCGGCGCGAACCTAGATCGGCGCGAACCCAGCTGGGGTTTCGGCGCCTCTTGCACCATTGTCGCACACGGTAGGTTTCTCACCATCTTTCTCGGTAGTGACGCTGGGTGAGCCGAGCCAGCTTGGTCATCCTGCGATCAGCGCGGCTGCAGGTGCGTGCATCGCGAGGGCGCGATATCACCCCCCCTTCTCCCGCGTTCACTACTTCTCAGCCCATACTATCCCCGCCTCCTGCCTCCACTACTCATCAGCCTAGGTGCATCTCTGCACCACCCGGCATGGGTCTCCCACTACTGTCTGTATCTGCATACACTCTATTACATTCCCAAAATCAATTGATAACATCAGCTGGTGTCGTACTACCAATTGCTGCTAGGTAGATATCGTGCGGATAGATGTCGTGCAGCTAGGTGCTCCTTGGTACTGCTAGGTGTCGTGATAGAGTTTGTGCTGCTAGGTGTGGTGGTACTGGACATCATATTGGTAAGTTTCGTAGTCCGGTCACGTGTCGCGTTGATCGGGATCACGCTGCTGTCTGCTGCTATGCGTTCTGGTAGGTGCTGATGGCGTCGTACTCGGTGTCCTGTTGTGTTTGGTGTCGACCTAGGTGTCGTGGCCTCAAATGTCGTGCTAGCTGTCGTGGTTCTAAGAGTCGTGCTGCTAGGTAAGCTCAAGGTGCATATTTACACAGCACAATGTTTACCCAGTGTAGCTAGGTGTGAAGCAGTGCTGCTCGGTATCGCGCTGATAGGTGATGCTGGTAGCGTGGAGTCAGGTGCAGCAAGGCACCATGCTTCATTGACCTGCTGCTGCTAGGTATCACCGTGATTGGTTCTGATAAGTACCGTATTGCAAGGTATCGTCCGATTTAATCCCGCTCAGTGTCATCCGGTTTAGCTGCTTGGTATCGTGCAGCTAGGAATTGTACAGCTACGTATTGTGCAGATAAGATCGTTAGTTTCGCGTAGTTCTACTAAGTATCGTGATGTTAAGTATCGTGCTAATCGGAATTGTGGTAGGTATCGTGCTGCATGGTATCGTTATCTTAGGTATCGCGTAAACTGGTATCATGCTGATTAGTATCACGATGTTTGGTATCGTGGTTGGTATCGTGTTAATTGGTGTCGTGGCTGGTATCGTGCTAATTGGTATTGCACTCCCACAAAAGTGGCGAAATTACCAAACTCGAGTCCAAAAGGCGTCTCGAACAAACTACCGGAAATTACGAAAACCCAGCGTTACATTGTCCCGAAGACATGAGCCATGACGGTGCTGAAATACCTATACAGAACGCAAGAGAAGAAAAAACGAAACTAGTCGTGGTGCCAGCGTTCATATAAGTGATGTAGTACCAGGTACAGTACGAGTCCAGAGCACCAAAGGCTGCCCCAGCTGAGTAATGACAACCAACATACGAACGTCATTCGGCTCGTGGTGCAGCCTGTTGTGTGCGCTACTACTGATCAATTGATGGGAGAAGTGGGTCGTGGGTGGTGAATATGCCGCCGACTTCGATAGAGACTCACTCCGTCTTCGCTTTCGTCAACATTGGCAGGGCAGCCGCTCCGAGCATGATCGCGATGGATTTCACGAAGCTCACCGTAACCAACGTCGCATCAGAGCTCATTTCGCAACCGATATGTCACTTATGCTCTATTCAAAGCATCTTGACGCGGTAGCCGGAGCGACATACAGGGCATAGCGGCACCTCGTACACGTTGAAATCCTCAAAGGCGCGCAGGCACTGGCCGTGAAACACATGCGAGCAGCTCAGAAGCGCCGCACCACGCAGATCCTCACTGTAGGTGGCAAGCAAGAGCGAGTGAGGAAAGAGGGGGGACTAACCTCCCAGACGGAACCAACCCTCTTCGCTTGCAGCTTGCAGATGTACCGCAGAGGGTTGATGCAGATCGCGCACTCCGGCTCCTCTCTGACACGCGCCTACGTTGGTAACGCAAGTGAGCGAGTGGCAGTGACGTAAGCCATGCATGCACCGTGAGCCACACCTTGTCGTAGATGGTGGCCCAGTCGTCTCCGGCTTCGCAATGTGGAGCCGATGTTGATGGCGTGTGCGGAATGTCAGCGTATTGGCTCGCAGACCACAGCGACTTTGATGTCAACACACACAGGTACGCGCAGACAAGCGCACACCTTCGTCGACTTCGGGGTGGAAGACGCGACGACTGAGGCTGAGCGAGCGGTCGAACTCCGCCAGGAGTGAATCGATCGAGTCGTCGCGCCGTCGCATTGCTGTCACAAGGCGGTCGGTGGTGTCACCCACTCTGTAGTGCGCACGAAGAAGCACGAGCCTGCAGTGAGCGTCACGGTTCATGGAACAAAACCCAACAAGCGGCTGCTAGAATGAGAGATGAGAAATGCTGGACCTGTTCGCGAGGAAGCGCCGCCGCCGCACAGGATCTC
Source organism: Globisporangium uncinulatum (assembly GCA_023333755.1). Lineage (NCBI taxonomy): Eukaryota > Oomycota > Peronosporomycetes > Pythiales > Pythiaceae > Globisporangium > Globisporangium uncinulatum. The sequence goes on from JAASFJ010000246.1 coordinate 4,396, forward strand.
CCTTCCCGACCTTGTAGAACTGCAGCAGGTAAGGGTCGCCATCAGAGTCAATCCAACCCCACTGGCAACACTGTGGGCGCTAGCCCTTATACCAACTGCACCTGATGCCATAGACCGGCGACGCGGCGACGAACAAGGAAGCCACGAATGATCTTCTGCATGGTTCAGTGAGCAAACCAGTGCGCGAAAGGAAGAAGTGAGCTTCAGCGTCGAGCGTGGTGAGCACGGCCTTGTAGCACAGCAGTGGCGACGACAGAGGTGACCTGAATGCGCTTGGCACACAGCTGTCGGTGGTGGTCGGACGCCTTCGCTGTGCTCCGCTTCTGGTACTCCTGCTTGCGGCACAGCGGACACACGCGCTGATTCGTGCGCAAGAAGCGCTCGAAGCTTGCGATGCAGTCGAGGTGGAACACGTGCGAACAGCTCAGGATGACCTGCTTCTTGACACCGAACGAGTCGCGGCATATGGAGCACGGGTATGCGAGGTCGCCTCGCTCCTCGGCTTGCTGCTCGCATCGGTCCCAGTCGTCGCGTGTGAGTGTCGGGGGCGGACACGCCACTAATCCTCGCCTCTGCGCGAGCGTGATACTTGTTCGCACGCCACGCTTGGGGCGAAACGAGCCGCACGCATCGCAGCGTTCTCGCGCACTCGACCCGAGGTGGCGCTGGAGATGCGACGATGGCTCCTCGTTCTCAAGCGTGCAGGCTTCGCAGACCCAGACTTTGCGGTACTCTGCGCAAGGCAGTGAGCCTGGGACTACTGCTGATTCTCGTCGATCGGATCGTATTCTCCCCACTCGATGCTAAACGGAGAGGACGCGACGGAAAGGGTCAAGTACTAGCACATTGGTGGCAGCCATCTCGACGCTGCAACACGCTCCTGACGTTGCAGATCGCAGCCTGAGCCACTCACCGTAGATGCTGATGTGCTTGCAGAGCTGTTGCAAGCGCCCTGGTTGGTGGCGCGTGCGTGGTGGAGCACAACCGCGCGCTTCCTCGGCAGTAGGTCGACCGTGATCGACCGCGCCAAGTGGTCCTAGAACATAGCGTGTCAGCTGTACCAGGACACAAACATCGCACACACAAGTTCGTCGCTTGACCGCCCACCTGGAGCGCTGCGGCGTTGATGATCGTAGACGGCTCCAGCATCACAGCAGGGAGTCGCGCTGAACATCACGCATTCGAATGAGGATGGGTCGACAGATTAGAGCCCTGAGTTGAAGTACGACGGACGCACAGTCGTGGTTTGTGCGGCTCGAGCGCCGCATCCTGACTTAGTGCTCTCAGCACCGTGTGGCAACGCGTAAAGGGAGGAGGAACAGGAGCTGAGCTGGTAGCTCCAGTTGCATGAGCTTTTCTGTGGATGAGGAATGGTGAGTCCTCTCACACAGCATCGCGACACTTTCCCAAACGACGCGTCGTTACGACACGCCCCGACCACGAGCACGATCAACCTGCCAACCCGCGTCGCACGATGGAGCCCAAGCGTCTCAGCCGCGACGACGACATCGGCTGCAAGATCAGCAAGATCAAGCTCTCCGGTGGGGGCAGCGGCGCGAAGCTCACGGAGCTCGACGACAAGAGCACGCCGTCGACGTCGGACTTTGGTGGTGGCAAGGTGGACGCCGCAGCCGAAGCGAAGCTCGATCTCGAGGTCGAACGCGAGTGGAAGCAGATCCAGAACGATGCCGGGAGCGGCAAGGTCGAGGTCGCTAACAACCCGCGCGCACGGAAGATCGCCAAGGGACTGGTCATGTGCGTTAACGTGTGTGGTGGGGCTGTCAGCCACGTCTGGAGTGCACAGTCTCGGAAGTGACAGTCTCATGATGGGACATTAAACGAACCTGTGCAGCAACCACATGAACATGCGCTGCGGCGATACTGGGAAGCTCCTGTGGCAGTCGGACGAGTGGTATCAGTGTGCTGCTGAGCCACTACCTCTGTCAGTGTTGCGATTGCGCGGTGCTCGCTCTCACATCTGCATCGCTGCTTTCTTGCTCTCTCTCTCTATCTTGCGCTCTCTTGCTCTCTTGCTGCGAACGCAGGGGCGACGACGTCTACACTGCAGAGCAAGAAGGTGCAGTGGCGATCCCGTCCCCACTCTTACTTGGCAGCTCTTACCAATCAGCCTTGCTCATGTGCAACGTCTGTCGCTCCGATCCACCCGAGCAGCGCGCATCCCAGCGTCGATTCTCCAGTGCTCCGCCGTGTCACGCGAGATCGACTTCTCGTCTGCTGAGGAGATCACTCACTTCCGCCTTGAGCAGCGCGTGTTCCTCCACGGAAGCTGCATCGAAGGTGATGTCAACCTGAAGATACTGTCGCGAAGGTCGGTGGGTTGGTGCTGTGGAACTTTCGTTGGTGACGCAGTGTGTGGATGCTGCCTGCTCGCTCGCGCAGAGTGGCTCTTCGAGTTCGGCTATGTCATCCCGGGCTCGACCAACACTTGGCAGCAGACGATCGAGGCGGCTGGAGCGGAGAACATGCTTGACCCCGAGTCGATCAGGTGTGCACCACGTTGCTGCGAGTGTCTTGAAGTATTACACTCTCTCTCACGTCATGCACTCTTCTCACAACCTCCTCGTAGCGGCCAGCTGACGATCGAGACCGCGTTCTACGAAGGCCAGTCGGCCATCGCCAAGACCGTGTACAGAATATTCTACGTCTAGCCGCTCTTACTCCCTCCCTCCCCACTCTCAGCGGCCTCGACTCGCCATTCACAACGAACGCGCTTCGCTTTCGGCATCTCAGCACTCAACAGTCAGCAAAAACTACAGCCCATCAGAACCAGCAGCACTCACCCGCTCATCGACAGCGCTGACTAACTCGCGTTCGTCTTCACTAAAGGTCTAAAAATCATCTGCACATTGGCTCTCGGCTCTTCTCCCTCCCTCTGTTCCACCCCCCACCACCGCCCGCCAAGATCACCGCCTCACTCTCTTATCCTCCGACTCGTTCTCTTCCTTCTTTCTACCACGCGCCTACAGCTCGGTCGTGTCCGTTGCAGCCATCGCAACTGCACCAGCGCGCGTGTTGTCCGGGTACACGGGCAGGTCCTGCTTGAACGCGTACAGGTCCGAGATGCGCACGGGCACTGGAGCTGTCGCCGGCACTGCGCTCGTCTCGCCAATCGCAGACCTGGCAGGCTGGCTCGCTTGCCCGACGACGTGGACCACCAGCTTCTTGGGGGTGGTCAAAAACCACGCGTCGTACCGCTTCACGAGCTCCGACTTCGTGCACCGCTCCAGCTCTTTCGCGAGCTGCTGGTCGAGCGCGAAGGCCAGCCGCCCGGACGCAATCTCGTGCCAATAACGCTGCGTTGTCTCGAGCAGGTTGTGGTCCGGCTCGAGCTTCTTGAGGATCTGCGCGCGCACGTGGTCGCGGAAGTGCTCACTCGGCATGCGCACGATCGCGTCTTTGAACTCGACCATGAACCGGTCGACGCAGTACGTGATGTACGCCGCGTCAAAGAGCGACGACTGGACCATGACCCCAAAGCCGACAATGCCGTGGGTCACGCGCACAGTGCACGACACGTCGTAGCCGAGCTCCTGCTTCGTGCGCAGGGTGTCGAAGAGCGGCTCTTCCATGAGCTGCTCGAGCAGGTCTGCGTACGCGAGCACGTCGACGCTATGCTCTCCAAGCTGGTAGTAAAACTCCACTTGCGTGTTCTTCTCCCCACTGTGCTCGCTCGCGGCTTCGAGCAGCAGGCCGCTCGGTGTAGCCGGGAGCTCGTGGATGAACCGCTTCGGGATCTCCGCCTCCGTGAGCGCCGCCGATAGCCGCATCAGGTCTGCTTCAACGGCCTCGTGCAGCTCGGCGGCCGCGGCTGCAGAGATGTTGCCGTGCGCGAAGCTCGAGACGTGCGTCTTGGCCGCCCACAGCCTACTCTTCACGAACGACTCCAGTGACGCGACCGTCACGGCCTCGAGTGCTGCGATCGACGCGCCGAGCGGGTACGCGACGCGCTCGAGCAACTGGAGGCGGAGGTACTTGGCCTTGTGCGCGACCTTGACGAGCGAGTTGCGGAACTCGCGCAGCATCTCCTGCTTCACGACCGCAAAGCGCGCTGAGTTGATCGGCGTCCCAAAGAGCGCGCGAGTCACGACCGCCACGAAGTGGCTCAGCTTGTCGTTGAAGCCGCCAAACATGAGCTCGAGCCCAGACTCCTTGACGCGGAGCGAGTACATGAGCTCCGCCACGTTCGCATGGTACGAGTACTCGTTCAGTGCATCCCGTACGAGCTTCACGTACAAGCCGGCGACCACGACGCTCTCGACGCCCTGCATGACGCTCGGGAGGTGGAAGTGGAACGCCACGTGCGCGCGTGGCGTGTGAAAGTGCCGGTCTGGCTTGTACCAGAGGCTGCCGAACGCAAAGTGCCGGCAAGAGACGTCGGCGTCGTCAGCAGTGGCCCCGTCCAAGTCGCTCACGAACGCAAAGTCGCGCGGGATGAACGGGTTCGGCTTGGGCAGCGCCAGCTGAGCGTTCGGCGCTGCTGTCTTCCACCCACTCACGACAGCGTCACTCACGCTCTCTTTGGTGTACTCAACGCCGAACCACTTCTCCTTACACGCCTGGCGACACCACAAGCATCGGGACATGGAAAAGCTTGTTAGAAGCCACTCGTAGAGATAACACACAAGGGATAAGACGGGATAGTGGACCTACACACATGCACGCACCTGCTTCGGAAAGTCCGGGCTCTCCGCCACCTTGGACGACGTGAGCGTGACAAAGAGGTTCTCTGGGGTCAAGTGGGCCATGACGTCCGCTACAAGCTGCGGCTCGAACGGCCCCTCGAGCAGGTCGTAGCGCAGCAGGTCGGACGGGGCCACCTGGTACATCTCCTGCATGAGCTCAGCGAGCTCCTCGCACTTTTCCACAGCGCTGCCTTCTTCCTGGAACCGGAACGAGATGGTGGCGAGCGCCTTGAACTCGTCGAAGACCCACGCGGGGTACCCGCTCGCCCGGAGCAGCGCCAGGTACTCAAACACGACGTGCGTGATCTCCTCCCAGTGACTCAGACCCTCGACTGTGAGCTTCATCGTCACGTCAAACTTGGCAGCGTACGTGCCCGAGTCGTTGCCGTCCGTGTCCGTCACGCCAGCCATGAGTGCTGAGATCCACCCCCGCTCTTTGAGCTGTATCCATAGAGACGGTAGTGTGTGTTAGTCGTTCACTCTCTCTCTCTCCCAATCCCACTATGCAACCAACCACCCCACCACACCCAGCAGCAGAAGACGCACCAGCGACAGCACCGAGCCCTCGCTCTCGTGCCCCAGCAGACTTGCGATGTAGTCTGCTGGCTTCTGGCGGTGCGAGCCAAATACCGGCGGGATCATCCAGTCCAGCTGCAGCGTGTGGATGTCGCGCACAGGCACTACGCGGCACAGCACTGGCGACGCACTCACGCTCGCGCCAAACGGCTGGCCGTGGGCACCGAACGACGGCGCCTGGACGCGCTTGTTCGGGATCGCGCTGTACGACGCCGTGACCCAGGCCGCGAGGTCGTCGAGCGAGTCCTCGCCGCACACAACGAGCTTCATGAGGTTGGCCGAGTAGAACCGGTCGTAGAACGCCCGGATTTCCTGGTGCACGTCGACGCCTGCTGCCTCGGGCTGCTCCTTCAGGCTCGCGCGGTTGCCCCAGCCGAAGCGGTGGTACGGGTGCGACGCCTTCGCCTCGGTGCTCAGCACCTGCTGCTGGCGGATGCGGTCGTTCTGCGTCGCTTGGCTGAACTCGGACTCGATCGCCGACAGCTCGCGCTCGAGCGCTGCCGGCTTGAGCAGCGGCGCGATGAAGAACTGCGCAAACATGTCGATCGCGTGCTGCAGGTGCGCCGGTCCGACCTCGAACGTGTAGCGCGTGACCTCGTTGTCCGTCGAGCCGTTGCTGAAGCCGCCGTGCGCACTCAGGAACGCCTCGAACGCGTTCTCACTCGGATACTTCTCGCTGCCTGTGTGCGCAGCAGGAAGAAAGCGCGTTGGTTGATTAGTTGGTTCGACTGTGGTGGTTACCATCACCCACTACCCACAACTCCCACTCCAAACGCACCCATGAACACCATGTGCTCGAGATAGTGCGCAAGCCCTGGCAGAGTCTCGGGCTCAGCGAAACTGCCAACACCGATCGTGAGGCATGCGCCGGCACGGCGACCGCCGCCACTGCTGCCGCCGTCACTGTCGTCGTCGCTGTCGTCGGCGTCGTTGTCATCGTCGTCGCCTTCGCTCGTGCTGTCGTCATCATCGTCGTCGTCGCTGCCGTCGCTCCCGCTCTGGTCGCTGGCGTCATCCGCGTGACGCGGGACGTCCTCTGTGGACACGAGCAGCACCTGGAGCGCGTTCGGCAGCGTGATCAGCCGGTACTTTTTCAGGTCGCTCTCGGACTTGGTGCGCTCCACAGCGTCCACGGCCGCCATTGCTGTTGCTGCCTGCTGCTGTGCTGTGGTCGCTCGCTGCTCTCGTGGGTGGCTCGAGCGCGTTTTCGGTAATGATCTGGTGGATCGCGCTCTGAGGTCGCGTGAGTCGTCATGAACTTGACCACCTCAAAACAGTAACGTCGACAAGCAACACACGCAGTCAAATGGATGCGCTACGACTACAAGACAGCATGCAAAGAGATGCGAACTGGATAGGTTTGCTTTTGTAGTGCTGAAAATGTTGATCTCGGATTGTCAACCCTCACGAATTCAGAATTTTCAGTCGACTTTGCACAGCTCACTTCGTTCACAAGAGTCCAACGTGGATTTCTGGTTTTCAGCATAAACGTGCGAAAAACGCTAATTGGAGTGTAGCGTGAGACAACACTCGATCCACAACCACCACCCACGACACCAGGTTTGCATTGCGTGACGACTGCGAGAGCAGAGAGTGAACAAGCGCCACCAAATCCACGACGCGACAGGATGAAGCTTGGCAAGGCCATGTCCGTGGAGCATGTGAAGCGCATGACGCTGCGCACGGTGCGCGAGAGCAACGAGGGGCAGCCCGAGTTCCTCGCCTTCATGACGGCGCTCGAGCGCAACGACTTTGACGAGTCGCTCTGCAAGCGTGAGGCGCGCCACCTCGAGCAAGTCATGACTGCCAAGGTGCGTTTCTGCTGTTTTTCCGATTGCATATGTAGACGCGAGCAGCAGCAGCAGCAGCATCCCACACTTGTGTGTATGCGCGGGTGATGCGGATGTGCTGCTCGTCTGTCTTGCTGGTAGACGTCACTCGGCACTGACGCATCTTGTGCTTTGGCTGTGTGCACATCATATAAATTGCAGTCGCAGCGCCAGGCTGCTGAGCACCGTTCGACGCTCAACTTCCACGTGCTCCGCATGATGAAGAACCTGCGTCGCGGCAAGTAAATAGACGAACGCGAGCGTGCGCGCACACGCTGGACGACGCTGGAGCGAGCGAGAATCGGTTGTTTGGATATTCGCCCATGGTCATTGGTGGGGATGAGGAATATTGATCGTACGCACTACGCACAAGCAATGAAGTGCTTCCGAGGTGGTGGGTGTGGGGAAGTGAAGTGGGTCACGTTCAGCGTTCTTGCCATAGCATATCTATCACCCAAGAGCTCCAAGAGCTCCAAGAGCTCCAAGAGCTCAGCAGCGCATTCACTTGTCACTGTTGTGGGGGAGCTTTCAGAAAAGTCACTGAAAGTGACCTTGTTTTTAGCGTTGTCAAATCGGATGCGTTGACTGTTTAGAAATTCAAAAGAGCAACTTTGGTCAACCAAGAGGCCTCGCATCAACGACTGCGAGCGTGCGAACGAGCGACCGACAGACCGCAAGCAGCAGCGAAGTGAGCGGCGACAGCAGCATGGAAGCGGCTCGTCAGAGTGCGCACCTGTTCAAAGAGAACGTACAGGGCAGCAGCGATGGCGGCGACGCGCTGCTGCCCGCCAAGCGCCACGCGACGCCAAAACAGGCGTTCGGAGTGCATGTTGACAGCACACCGAGCGTTAAGAAAGGGCTGCGCGAGAAGCGGCGTGCGCTTGGAGACATCTCGAACCAGCAGCGCGGAGGTGGCGACGAGGTGGCGCGGACGAACAAGCCACGGAAGAGCGGCGGCTTGCGCAAGAGCGAGGTCGTGCGCGTCAAGAAGGCAAAGACGACAGCAGCGAAGCCCGTGGTGGCTCCAGCGGTGGACGTGACGCCCACGCAACCAGCTAAGGTGCGGGAAATCGAGGTGCGTTCCTTTCTCGTCGGTTGTCAATGGACTCTTTGTGTGGACGTGTGTCTCACTATTCAGTGACTGTGGGTGGCGTTGCTTGCTGCGACAATCGCGTGTTACGCTCAGGATGTTGAGCACGCGTACGGCGGTCTACTGTCCCCAGAGCCCGACACGAGCTACCTTGCGAGCCTTCGCGCTGAGATGCTGAGCGACATCATGAGCAACAAAACGCGGTCGCTGATCGACGACTACGAGCCGACGGACACGTTCGGCGTCTGGGACGACGAGGACGAGCGTACGATGCTGGCAACCGAAGCGACGCCGTCGAGCTGGTGGTCACAGGCGACTACCGAGTTCGCGGAAGACGTGAGCGGTGACCGACTCTGGGACGATACCGCCGACAGCGTCCCACTGGAGGACGACGTGCCGCTTCCCGACGAGCTGCCAGCGCCTGGTCGCGATGAGATCGAGGGCGACGAGTTGCTCGACGAGCTTCTCAGCGTGGACGTCGACGCTGCGTGCCAGTAGAGAGCAGCACGGTGCCCGCAGCCCGGCAAGCCCTTCGTTCGTTCATCAGCGCACGAAGTCCGCTGCCGCCTGCGAGGTGCTGATGGCGCGGAGAGAGCGAGAGAAAAGAGCAGGCGGTCGAGCTCGACCTTCGATTGCGAGCTCGCGTTCCGATGCAATTCTCGCTCACGCCGCGCAGGCGCTTCCGACGTTCATGTAGCCCCCAATCTAACTTCTACCTATCTAGCGAATGCATTTCTTTCTCCTCACGCACTTCAATCACTGGTCGCAGACGCGCGCCATGGTGAGGAACTGCTCCACGTCACTGTCGCTGGCGTTCGCCCAGTCGCTGATGGACGCGAAGAAGAGCGACAACTGTTCTTCCAAGCGCAGGTCCGAGGAATCGCGGGAGCGGAGTGCAACGAGTGGCTCGCCGCTCTTCCTGGCAGTCAAGACATCGGAGGCGCGCTTGATGATGCGCTCCGGGATGCCTGCCAAACCGACCGCGAATGTCACGATCAAAATCCAGAGCCACCCGCGCACATCACTACCAGAATCCAGCGCCACCTGTCGAACCCAGCAGCATCTCACAGCGCGACATACCACACTTCGAAGCGCACCCCAGCGCATTGCTGTGCGTCGATGTTCCTTCACGCAGCTCGAACAGCGGAGAGACGTCTTGAGCACCAACGGAGCTTCCTTCCAAGGCGACCGCGGACGTCATCATGGCACATTCAATGACCGGCCGCGCCTGCGAAGGAAGCCCCTCGCTCTGGTTGGATTCTGCCTCGGATGCGTTACGTGACGGTGCCAACAAGTCGAGTTGAAATATCTCCTGCACACGCCGTTGACAAGCCGTCAGCGGAAAAGTGCGAGTGGCGACGCATGGCGGAGCACAGACATGTTGGTATATCCTCACCAGCAGGTGTGTCGTGATGATCACGCGGGGACAGCAAGCGCTCGATGACGCTTTCGCCGCCAGGAAGTTGATCAGCGAGCTCTACGGAGAGACGCCATGAGCAAGCCGACAAAACACGACAGCTTCCATCAAACACAGTTGCTCGAACGATACCAAGAGTGCGACACCGTCGAGCTCCGCTGTGCCTGTGTACAATACCGACGTATCATCAGAGCGAGTGAACACCACGCGACGCGGAAACAGTCTGGGCGAAGCACCAACCTTTCCCGAACTCGTCAATCAAAAACAGGGATCGTCCTTCGCCGTGGTTGAGCATCCATGCGATCTGATCAAGTTGCGGTCAGCCAATCCAGCAACTCCAACGGTACACGGCCACGATGGACAGTCGAATGGTAACCACTGACCTGGCTGCAGTCGATGGTAAATGAGCTCTGGGACACGGTGGCTGTCTCCATACTACAAGAACCGTAAGTTGACGACCGACCTCGACAAGACCGTGTGCGCAACGAATGAAGGCGATACGCTGAATGCAACCTTTGGATCCGAGTAAATATCTTGTCAACGAGACCGATGTCGGCTAGCGGCATGCTCGGTCAGCTGATGTGAGCTGACACTTCAACACCTCGCTTGGGCTACACGCACCTTCTTGCGCCGGGACAAAGCATCCGATCTGAGCCATGTACTGGAGCACCCCGACCATCTTCAGGAAAACGGATTTGCCTGCACCAACCAACCCAGAAAACAGCGTAACGTCATACATACGCGCACACACAACGGTCGAGCGAGCAAAACGTATCCGAACCCGATCCATTCTGCCCAGTCACGATCTTGAGCAAACTGCCGCCTTCCGTCGGGTCTAACATGATATCGTTCGGGATGTAGTGGTCGACAAGCAGCTCCTGTAGTGGGTGTCGTGCTTGTTTCACTCGCATGCAGTTGCTCTCGGTTAGGATCGGTCTAGCAAAGCAAACACAGCGAGGTGAGCAGCAGTTGAGAGCGCCTTATATCGATAGGCACGAGTGAAACCAACTGAATGACTGCATCACTGCGTGCACCAAACCTGGTGAAGTTGAAGTTCCGGGATGACTCAGCGAAGGAGATCAGGCAGTCCAACTGCGCCATCATATCGACCATTTCTGCTCGAGAAGTGATGCGTAAGGTGAGAGTGTTTCAAAAGTTGTGCACAATGTGGCGGTAGCATGCACGCACCGTGAATGCTGCTTTCGTGCTCGAGCAACGCCACGGTGACTTCCTCCAGCAGTTCTGCTCATGCTCAGGAAAGGTGAGAGACAAACGAACAAACCCGAACCAACTAAAACAGTGAGCGCAGTACCTTGCTGGACGTCGAGGATGAACCCTACAAGACGCAGCATGTCAAATGTCAAGCTCGGAGATTCCGCATCCAATACTTCGCGTTGAAACGGTAGCTACGCACCGAATATGTCTCCGATGGTGCTGTCAAGCTCGCGGCAGCAGTCTTCCTGCAGTGTTTCAGGAGCGATTCAGGCTCATGCTACCTCTTGACGTGCAGGGCAGTAGCTCAAGTCCTTACTCACCTTGTAGTAGAATGTCATATCGTCTTCTTGAAACTGGAACACGAACTCTGGGAGCGTCGTTGGAGACTCGCAGCACACAACGTAGCCCACTTGCGGGATGTACTGCACTGTGATAGAGGAAAGTGTCGGGTTGGATTCTTGGATCTGGAACGCGACTTCCGTCAGCACCTGCAAGAGCAAAAGTGTTGTGGTTAGTTCGGTGGCACTGTACGCTGTTGCACTCGACACGCAGAAGCTAAACATGTGACCGACGTTATCCAGATCTTCGTATCTGGAACGAGCGTAGTCCAGGACTTCGGACACTCCGCTTCGTATCACCACAGACTCCTCTTGGAGACTCTCATCAAAGTCGATAACGTTGCCGAGCAGGTTGCTCACGTGCCTAATGTCGTGCTCCCTTGAGATTCGCTGAAAGAGGCTGAGTGAGAGATCACTGCTGGTACGATGCGTCTCAATTTGGTCCCTAACCACACACAGTCGCGTTAGATACTCCACGATGAATCGACTGCACAGCACCGCCCGACGAGTCGCGTACTGAGATGCCAGGAAGCTCTCGATTGAACAGCGGAACTTCCACCAGTCCTTGACGGTCGCGCCGCGTTTCTTGATCCGGCGGAGAATGCCGACGACATCGCCAAACATCTTCAACTTCGAGTACTGCCAAAAAGTGTGAGTTCCTAGTCGTGCAAAGCAATACAGATGCGTCCAGTGTTCACTCGCAACAGACCAGGATCTTTCGGACCCCTTCGTTCTCGGATTGGGAAAAGAAGGCGACCGCGTCGAGACGCTCATTGATGAGCATCACGTTGACGAGCGGAGTGAGCATCCATTGGCGAAGCTTGTAGTGTCCAGCTTTCGTCACCGTTCTATTCACCAGTCCGAATAGACTGCGGCAAGAAAGATGGTCAGGCCATTCGCACGTGCATTCTCGTTGACGCTCAGCAGTTACCTGTAGCCTTCCTTCGCTCGGCCAGAACCCTTTCATCAGTGCAGTCGTGTTAGTCAATCATACCCCTAGTCGATGGAGCTATCAAGAGCGCTTGACAACCTTGACCATCGATGGATGGGATTCCTGTTGATCCACTGACCCAGTCAGTCTTTGGTGATCCGAATGATAATCAGCACAAGCATGTGCGTACGTGGTTGAAGATCTGCAGCGACTGAAACGTCGACGCGTCGAGGTACATGATACCATCGAGCGCGATCTGCTCCACGTTGGCGATGTACGTTTGCGAGACGTCGTCCAATTGGTTGCCGATCTGAAAAAGTGGAACTCGCGCACTCAGACCAAGTACTACACTGTATAGCGCATTCGAGAAATGGCAAACGTACCTTCTCGGAAAACAGGTACAACAGCAGCGCTATCATATTGTCCAAAGTCAACTTGTGATCGCCATCACTTCCATGCACATATCGCTCCACGTACCTCCTGTCGCTCGGATGAGCTGAATGCTTTCAAAGTCGAAGAACTTTCCAATGTACTTATATGCATCGCGCCTGGACACATGCATGTCTCGCGTTAGCTCAACCAAAAAGAGAGGGAGTGCGAAACCGAGCCACGCAGCCACGACGTCCACATACCGCGAGATCTCGGCGAGAGATACGTTGTAGTCGGTCCAGTTCTTGCCGATGCGGGTTCCCTCGATACTCTGACAGGCTTTCAAGTAGTTGAAGTCTGGTATACAAAGCACACTGGTCAGCAACGCCAACGATCGAACAGCAGGTCCAGCGGGTCCAATGCGTCTTGCCTGAGTGCTGCTCACGAGCAGCGCAACAACAACAAATGTCGGCGTGATCCCCAAGATGCAAGCAGCAACAGCAGCAGCAACAGCAACAGTAACTGTCCGAGTACCTTGCGCACACTGACGCCTGTTTTCCGCTCAAACTTTTGGTCCAGCCGCTTGACAAGCTGCAAGAGCCCGAGCGTGCTGGCGTTCCGCGACGAGATCAGGATCTTGTGCACTTGGAACTGCGTGTGCAGTCGCTCCACAGTCTGTGGTAGCAGCCAAGAGGACGGTGGGCGTGTGCATCAGCGTGGTTGCCATGCAACATCGTTGCACACACACTCTCACATACAACGTCGCTCGCAGCACCTGCTCCAGCTCCTCCTTGTCACCGACAAGGATCTCGAGCGTCTTGAGACCAGTGGTCGCGACGTCGTAGATCGCAACTCCAAGACGCTTGCGATCGTACAAAAGCGCCATGAAAATGAGCTCTTCGTCGTCCCCGTCACTTCCATATGCGCCGTCATCCTCGCTGTCGCTCTCTTGGCCGGTATTGCTAGCAACAGCGGGAGGAGGAGCAGCAAAACGCATTCGATTGCTGCGCGGACGATTCTCCTCGCTGCCAGCATCACTTGAGCGACTCCAGCGTGCCTGCTTCTCCCACACATGCACAGGGCACTACGTCAGCTAGGGTGTCTAGGAGCTACCGCTGCTCTCGACCTCTCTCGCGTCCCTCACCGCCAGCGCCGGCGGTGCCACCGCGTCCTCAGCTTTGCGCTTGTGCATTTTGCTTCAACTTGGAATGCGGAATAGCGCAACTTGCGGAAACAAAGCGGTGGAACATACAAACGCCAAGTGAATTTTTGCAATGCTGTCAATCGGATAGTGAGGTACGCAAAGGGAAACGGGCGTTTGACTTGAATAAAGTAAGCTTTCTGGACTGGGAATCACTCGCACCTCCATCCCATTCTGATGCACACTTTTTCAAAATCGAGCAGCTTCCAAGGACGCCCGCGCGCACGATGGTTCGTCCCCAGCGTCGATTCCTCCCTCCGCATGACTCAGATGGCTCAACTGCGCGCTTACCGCTGTTTGTACATGCAGGCGACATCCCAGCTCACAGAGAATGTCATCACATTGAAGGGATCAACAGAGCTCGTCACCGAGTTCTTCTCCTACAGCATCAACAGGTACCGGCGATGCGGTGGTGCTGTTGCTGTCGCTGTTGGGCGTTCGCATGCATAGATGCATAGTACGAGTGGTGAATGACGCTTTCACCGGGTCGTGGCCACCAGCATCCTGTACCAGCGCGGGATCTACCCACCCGAGAGCTTCAAGCAGGTGCAAAAGTACGGCTTGAACATGCTCGTGACGGCCGACGAGAAGCTCGACGACTTTTTCCGCAAGTTTCTCCTCCAACTATCGAGTGAGTGAGTTGTTCGGTTGGTTCCTAGCGCCTTGGCTGGCGTAGTGGTGGTGGCTAAGTAGCGTGTGTGTTTTGTGTCGCCTTACGACAGACTGGCTGATGAAAGGCGAGGTGCAGAAACTCGTCGTCGTCGTCACGGGTGTCGAGACGCAGGACGTGCTCGAGCGTTGGGCATTCGAAGTGCACGCAGATCAGAACGGCGGGATAACGTGCGTACGACCAGTTACTTGACTGCTTGCGCAACTGTGCGGCGTCGCTGAGGCAGCCCCACACCACTGACGGCTGCTTTAACGGGTGCCCTTACTCATCCCTCCATTTATGTAGTGCGGTGGCACAACCCAAGCCGACGAAAGAGATCATGTCGGAGATCCAGGCGATCATCCGGCAGATCACAGCAAGCGTGTCGTTCCTCCCGCTTCTCGAGGAGCAGTGCACGTTTGACTTGCTCGTCTACACGGACAAGGACTCGGAGGTGCCAGCGCTATGGGAGGAGTCTGACCCGCGCTACATCAAGGACTCGGCGGAGGTTCGCCTGCGCTCGTTCACGACAAAGGTGCGGGCATCAGCGCGTTGTGTGCGTGGGGTGGGGTGGGGTGAGCTCCAGCTGCCGTGTAGACTGAGCTGACACTGCAGTGTGTATCCTGCCTGCCATCTTCGTGTGCCATTGCACTAAAACCGCTCGCAGATTCACAAAATCGACACCATGGTCGCGTACAAGAATCCCGAAGCCGATAACGTTTAGGAGAGTGGACTCACACCAACTGCGACTTACTCTGCACGTCCAGCACCAGTCGCGGGCAACCGCCATTCATCATTGCGTCTTGGCTTTCTGGAACCGCGACAGCACCGTTCCGAGGTCTTTCACCAGCGCGTCCTTGCTAAAGAACCCGTCTTTGTCGAAGAAGCGGCCAATGTAGAGCTCGACTTTGAGCTGCTGCTTCTCGGACGCCCCTTCGTGCTGCAGGATAATTGTGTAGTTCTCCTCTGTGTACGGGAACGCCGTGCGCACCAGTAGGACCTGCGAAGCCACTCCCTGCGTGCATCGTGTGCGTGAACGAAGCAACAATACCACAGTCAATCACGCCACTGTACGTGCGCTTGTATGCCAGTCAATTGAACATGCCGCACCTTCTCGCTCAGTCGCAGAATCGTGTCCTTCTCCACAAACGTACTGTACCCGAGGAGCAGCGCGTGGATAAAGAAGAAACTGCGGCACACGCAACCCATTGCAGTCCGTCAGCCCCCCCACACGATAACAAGCACTTGCACGCAATGTAGCCGTCCCACTCGCTCGCTTGCTCTCTCGGCTTTTTTCGTACCCGCCGACGCTCGAGTACACGATCACGCGCTCCGAGATCACGGGGCTCTTGTAGAAGTGGGAAGCCGCAGCCACGAGCATCGCGACGACCATGAGCAGCATTTTGACGTTGTCCCAGCCGTAGAGGATCGTGTACTCGGACTTCTCCTCAAAGAACTCGCACACCGCGTCGTCGAGCATATTCTTCACGGCATTCTGGTCACCCGTCTCGACCTTGAGCTCTGTAGGAGCAACAACGGAAAGGCGAGCGATTAGTGGAGTTGAGTGCGTCCCCAGCACACATCACCACCAGCAGCCAAAACAAATGGGAGCACGCACCGTTGAGCACGAGCTCCTGCTCCGCTGGTTGCTCGTCTGAGGCTTTGCGCTGTGCACTAGAGCCCGCGCCCATTGCTGTCGGTCTGCGTTATCGCTGCGCTTGTGAAGGGAGGGTAGTGCGAGCGAGGGGTGCCTGCGAGCGGCAGCAAGGCTGTTGATTGCACTCGTGCTACTCGTCGTTTGAGCAGATCAATGATCATTATCGTTTGCCGCGTGTTGCAAAATCAGCCAGCCTCTCAAACAGACTAAGGTGAGCCAAATTACACTATTACAAAGACTAAGTTTTATAAATTGTGAGCGTATCACTATTCAGAAGGTTTACTATACACTGTTCACAAACGTTGTTGGATACTGTACATGTCACTATACAGAATTATTTATGTACATTTCTCACTAAAGTTCTTGGATAGCAAACTTGTTATTTAGACGTTTTACTGTACACTGTTTACAAAGGTTGTTGGGTAGTGAAACCTCCACTATTCAGAAGTTGTACTGTACACTGTTTACAAAAGTTGTTGGATAATGAAAATGTCAGTATTTAAAAGTCGTACTGTACAATGCTCACGAAAGATGTTGGATAGTGAAAATGTAAGTATTCAGAAGTTGTACTGTATACTGTTCACTTAACTCTATGAATATTGAACGTATATATAATTGCTTGCATGCTCATTTTAAATTTATATCTCTGTTTAGACGCCGCATACTCCGCGCAATATATTTTTCATTTTTGCACTTTGTTGCACACAGCCTTGCTTCCTTTTTGTTGTTTCTGGCCCTTGCTCGTGCTCGCGCTGCACCACTCGCGGACGACTCCGCTGCCGCCACCTACCACTCGCGATGGCCAAGTCCAAACTTCCGGACGACGACGATGCGAAGCGCAGCCGCGGCAAACGCACCAAGGTGCTGCGCGCGCACGAGGCGGCGGACGCGGTGTCGTCACCTTCGCTCGTAGCACTGAATGCCTCCGCCGCTGCTGCGACGCCCGCTCTCTCGCCCGCTGTCGCGCAAGGCCACTTCCAGTCACCGAGTCCCAGTGCGCGAGGTACGGTTGCCATCGGCTCTAGCTAGCTTCTCTTGCCCGTGTCTTGAGTGAGTGAATGGTATGGCTGAGCGCCATGGTTTGTCCTTGTGATGGTGTGCACTGGCGGATGTTCCTAGCAGGCCAGGCCAGCATCGCACTGAAGCCGTCACCAGGGAGTCGTTACGACAGTTCGCTCGGACTGCTTACAAAGAAGTTCGTGGACTTGATCCAGTCATCACCGACGGGCGACCTCGACCTGAACAGCGCAGCGATGTCGCTCGGCGTGCAGGTGGGCGGCAGTTGTGTTGCGGTGGTACAGTGTACTCCAGTGCGCGGCTGACAAGTCGTTCGGGCGATACTTTGTGTGGTCGTGCGTGGCTCATCGGTGTAGAAACGGCGCATCTACGACATCACGAACGTGCTCGAAGGCATCGGTCTGATCGAAAAGACGTCCAAGAACAACATTCACTGGAAGTGCGTGCGTGTGTGTGTATGTGTGTCTGGGCCTGCGAGTGGCTGCGAGGCGGTGGGTCAGCTTTTTCACGACAGGACGCGACTGTAGGGGCTCCAATGGGATGCTCGGCATGGCCGACAGCCACCACGACATGGAGCAGCTCCTCCAGAACATCGCTGAGCTCATGCAGGAGGAGGCCACGTACGAGCAGCACATCAATGCAGTGACGCAGAACATTCGGCGGCTGTACGACGAGGAGGCGTTCGACAAGGGCTCGTTCGAGAACCTGTCGTACATTACACACGAGGACATGCGCAGCCTCGCGAGCTTCCGGGACCAGAGCGTGATGGCGATCAAGGCGCCGCCCGGCACGACGCTCGAGGTCCCGGACCCGGACGAAGGGATGCCGAGCGGCAAGCGGCGGTTCCAGATCTTCCTAAAGTCCACAGGTGCGGCGTGAGCTGCTTGCCAGTGTGTCGGCATTGTACAAATGCGAGAGCTGACTGTAGTCGTGGACACCCATTCGCGTGTGTCACGTTGTGGTGGTGGTGGAACAGACGGTCCGGTGGATGTGTACTTGGTTCGGCAGCTGGTGGAGGAAGAGAAAGGAGCAGCGACGGTGGGGACTGCAGCAGCTGCGGACGGCTCAAGAGTGGAAGCTGCCGCATCTGCCGCCGAGACGCCTCCGCCCGCTGCAGCACTGGATCAGGTGTGTTGTTTTGCTGCTGCTTCTACTACTACGAGCTCTCGCTGGGTTCGTTCCTGCGCGTGTTGGTTGCGTCGATACTCGGGAGGGACTCACGATCTCTCGACTGCGGCGTCTTCCAGCAGCGATCCTACGACTCGGATAGCGGGCTCTTCAAACTGGCTCCTCTCAAGGTAGGAAGGACGGAGGGCTGGCTGTTCACACAGCATGGTGCCATTGGGTTGGCGTATCTCCCGAGTGGAGCGCACTGAATCCGTTGTCGATCGCTCTGCGTGTGGCAGATGGACCCGGATTTTTGCTTCAACCTCGACGAGAACGAGGGCATCTCGGACTTCTTCTCCGACTGCCCGTAAAGCGAGTGGCCTCACGTCACGTCGCAGTTTAGTTACCCCCTCCCCACACATACACACAGACAGACAGAGAGCAGACAGACACACGTTCGACCGGCATCCTTCCCGCGTTCGGAGCGAGCGAGCGAGCGGACTGTCATCTATTTAACCAGAAGCTCGGCTGCGGCTTGGCTCAAGCGATGCGCCGGGTGCGCCAGCACGAGCGCGAGCGACTGACAAGCACACGACAGACGCGTCGAGTCAGCCGTTGTCGACGTAGACGCCAGAGTGCAGCAGACGCGAAGGAGGAGACAGCAAAGACACCACACCACCCCTGTGTCGGCGTTGTACCTGGAAGAGTCGTTCGACCGAGTCCCCGACATCGAGGAAGTAGGCTTTTGCGAACGGGTTCGCGGGTTCGAACGCGCATAGCTGGTCGAACGTGCGCTGCTCAATCCCCCGCAATAGACGCGCGAAGGAGTCGTGAGCTGCTGTTGTTGCTCTCATTGCTTTCTCTCTCTCCTTCACACACGCAAACACACCCACCTGTGCAAGCTCACTCGGGACGCCCGCGTGCCAGTAGACGGCGTCTAGGTGGAACTGCGCTTGCGAGAGGAACGCGACCGCCGTTTCACCTTGCGAGAAGCGCATCTTGGGGCTCTGCACGCAAACGCACTCAACACTCAACATCACGTGAGCTCCTGCTGCTCCCGCGGCTGTCGTCTCTTGACAAGTGCCGAGAACGAGACCACGCACCATCGTTGGCTCGTGTCGGCAGAGCAATACGAGGCGAAAGACGGCGTGGCGCTGGTCGTCGCCTCCTGCTCTGCGCTGCCATTCGGCAAAGAACCGCCCGGCGTCTCCCAACAAGTCCTCCATCGTGGTCGGTAATTCTGAGCTCCTGTCGCTCGCGAGCTCTGCCATGCGGTCGAGTGCGGAACTCAGATGGGCAGTGTCCCTCGTGAACTACCACCAGCGTCTACGTGAGCGCCATCTCTCCTATACCGGCTAGGAGGCAACAAGAGCGACCAAAGTACCACACCTCCGACGCTCGCACCTCCTGGAGCACAGCGAGTCGCGCGTCGTGGACGCACGCGACGCCGACCTGGTGCTGCAGGACGACGACGACAGCGCTCACTACGAAAACAGTACAGAGGCCACTCCCATCAAGTTTCCGGATGAGAAGCACACGCGTACTTTGGGGTGCATTTGCAGCTTCACACGCGCCAATTTCTTGAATGCATCGGCCGCAACAAGGGCGTCATCACCGTCGCATCCGCTCACACACAGCAGCTGGTCGGCGATAAGCGCAGTGAGTGCTACAAGCAGATGAGCTAGTTGGAGTAGTAGCGGCCGAGCACACGCACCAGGCGCTCGCTCGCGAGGGTGATGTGGCGGAAGTCGCCTGCGAAGCGCTCGGCATCGTCCATTGCACCGACTCGCTGACTAGAAGAGGAAGCGGATTCCCAGAGTGAAGGTGATGATAAGCAGTCGTTCAATAATACCGGTATATGTACACACAGTGATACACTCTTTAGGACACCTCCGAGCCTCCTACGAGCGGTTCGAGAGCGCGATGGCCGTGTACTTGAGCCCAGCACCAGCAAACTGCTTCTTGCGCTCTTCGGCTTCCCGCTTACGCTCCTCGAGCTCCTCGGAGCGCTTGGACCAGTACGCCTGCTTCTTCGCCTTCTCCTCGAGCATCTGGCGGAACGTCGCCGCCGCCGCCTCGCCGTCTGCGTCGTCCACGTCACCGCAGTCTTCGCACAGGAGCTGCAGGGTCGTCACCTAAGAGAGAGAGACGACCAGCGTGGGTGAAGGAGGCGTGTAAAAGTAATCACACGTCGTCAGCATTGGCTGCGCACAGTGTCGTGACGTCACCACACTCTCACGCACCCAAGTATCGCGGTCCTCGCCGTTCGCCGCCTCCAAGTCCAGCAGAGTCTCTCCTTTCTTCGCGACGAGGCTCCAGCCTAGCGAGGCTGGATGAGTCAGCCCTGCGGGTCAGCAAAGAACGTGCTCGCTCACATTTTTCCGGCACATACGAACGCACAGTGGGTCTTGATGAGATGCACGTCGCTCAGTTCAATGCGTGTGAGCTCTTTCTGCGTCTCGTGCGGCCGCCAAAGCAGCCTGGTGGTGCATGCAATCACGAGTCACCACTCACTCGACGGCTCAAATAGAAAGAGAAGTAGAGAGCGACGCACGCCTGCTCGTCCGCGCTTAGGCGCAAGTGGATCTGCTCCGAGCCCGAGTGGATCCCGAGCAAAAACTTCTTGCGCTTAAAGACCGCGCCTGTGTGCGCAAGCGGACAAGATGAGCGAACGACGAGAGCGATGCGACCGCACGTGCCACACGCCCACCTTTCTGGAGGAAGAGCAGGCGCTGATTGCTCTCCTGCTGCGCACGGCACTGCTCGAGGCAGTTGAGCGAGTTGCCCATGCTACTTCCTCACTGTCCAAACGGTACCTGGCTAAGTACGAAATGCAATCTGACTGACTGACTGACGCACATCACAGAAGCGGGTGGGAAACTGTATTCTGCAAGGTGTCCTCGTTGGCGGCGGGTGTCGTCACTGATTAGCGTTCTCTCGGAGCCGCCGACCGACAAGCGTGCGCTCGCTCTACACGCTGGAGCGACGTGCACCACGACTTCTTCTCCATTCCGTCCACTCTCATCCATCCATCCATCCATCCACCATTCATCCATCCATTCATCGACTCGTCCGTTCGCCCCGCTCGTTCTGCTAGTGCGCTCTTCCGAACCAGCAAATGTAGCTGCTGGGAGCTCAGCATCTCGCTAGTCGTCGCTTTGCTCGGTGGCACATGCTGGATTGGGCTGGAGCTTGCTTTCCCCTGCCCGGTCCACTCACTCGACAAGCGGCGGCACGCGCGCCGACTTAGTTGCCGCCAAACTGGAACACGCTGGGCTGCGCCGAGCCCGTGCCGAACTGAAACTGGCCCGACGCGTCCGTGTCCGGCACTAGGCTGTCTTCGGCGTCCTCCTCCCCCTGGAAGTACAGCTCTACGATCTTCATCGACTTGACGTAAATGTCCTCGTTCGCGTGGTACTGCAGCGCCTGGATCTTGTTCACGCCGTCCGCCTCGTCGATCAGCGTCGCCACGTCGTTGAACTCCCCCGTCTTCTGCTGCTCGCCCACACGCAGGATGTTTTCCAGGCCCTCAAGCGCCACGATCACGACCTTGGCGTCCTTGACCTCGAGCAAGTCGCACAGCGGCTTGATGCACCCGAGGTTCACGAGGTGCATGATCTGCTCGGGCGAGCCGCCCGACGTCGCGTTCGACACTGCCCACGCCGCCTCCTTGCGAATGTCAAACTCCGCCGTCGAGAGGAAGCTGATGAGCGTTGCGAAGATGTCGGCGTCAATGATCGACTGAATCTGCTCCTGACTGCCGGCCGTGATGTTCGAGAGCGTCCAGCACGCCTCTTTCCGGATGCCTTTCTTCGCGCTCTCGAGCAGTGCGCGCAGACACGGCAGCGCCTGCAGGTTGATAATCACCTGCGTCTGCAGGTCGTTGCCCGTCACAATGTTGCCGACAGTGCGCAGTGCCGGCGTCTGGACAGCCGGCGACGGGTGCATGAGCAGCTCGACAATGCGGCGGCACACGCCCGCCTCAATCACGGCCTGGATCTTCTCATTCGAGCCGTCCGAGAGGTACGACAGCGCCCAGCACGCGTCCGTCAGCACCTCTTCGTCCTGCGTGAAAATGAGCTGGCCGAGCGTTGGCAGCGCCGGCGCCACAAGGTCAAACTGTGGCTGCGGCTTTCCACGGCAAAAATTCGACAGCGTCCACGTCGCGTTGCGCAGCATGGTCGGCTTTGCGTTCGACGACAGCTGCTGCATGAGCGGCCGCAGAGCGCCGCAGTGCAGCACCATGTCGCGGCACTCGATCGAGTCGCCAGCAATGTTGCCGAGCGCCCACACCGCCTGCTCGCGCACGTCGTCGTTGCTCGAGAGCAACAGTTGCACAAAGATCGGGACGGCGCCGTGCTGAATCACCACCTCTGTGTCGGCCGACGTGCCGGACGCGATGTTCGTGAGTGCCCACGCCGCTTCAAACTGGAGCGTCGGGAAGTCCTCGCGCTGCAGGAACGTAACAAAGAGCGGCACAACTCCTGTTTCGATCACCTCTTTGATCGGTGGGTTGCGTTCTGCACTCGTGCAACAGCGAAAGCGAGAGGAAGCGTCAAGAACACACCTAATGGGTACAAAAAAGCCACACCACCACAGTGCGATTGCGTACCGATCGACAGGAGCTTGCGGAACTTGGTGACCGCGTCCAGTTGGATCTCTGGTTCCGACGACTGCGCGCCTTGCACCATCTGCGGCAGCTGCGCGAGCTGCACACGACAACGCGAAATCCACTCGTTAACTCTTCTGGTCCACCTACTGGCTCCGCACCAACCACTCCGAGAACAAGAGACCACGAAACGTACACGCTGAGCGAGGGTGAGGTCGCCGGCCATGTCGCCGCCCATCACCGAGCTCTCGTCGATCGACACCTCTGCCCCCTATTCACGAGAGAGACACACCCACCCACAACACACAGAAGCGACCGTCAGCACTGCACGTCCAACCAGAATCTGCGAATCTCTCCCGCTCGCCGTCCCCACCGCCACAGGCACCCCTTTCCAATCCCGCACCCTTGTCCAATCCCACACTCCCTTCCCACATTTCCACCCCACCGCACCACCAAACACACTAACGCACCATGCGGCGGCGCTGGTTCATGCGATCCTCCTTGATGGTCTTGCGGATCTGCACCGTGGTCTCGGAGCGGCGGCGGCGGATCTCGTCGGCATCGATGGTCTTCTTAAAGTTGCTCTTGCGCTCCGGCGCCTTGGAGGTCGAAATGGACGACATGGCGCTGCGAGGGCGAGGGGATAGCGCTGCTTGCTCGACTCGCCGCTTGCTTGGTTGTGGTTTCTCGAAGTTTTTGCGAAAAGCGCGGCAGAATGGAAGGTGGGAAGGTTGTTCTTCTTTGGTTGGACACTTGGAAGTTGTATAGGACATACTTTGCTCGAGTTGATTGGGAGATAACTGTACCTGGATTCTGTCACTAAGGAAAGGTACAGTAAAGATTCGAATTCGATTCTACGAGTTTGTCCAATGAGACCGCTTTCTATCTAAAACCAGTACTGCAAAAGCAGCCTAAATTACGAATGAAATAAAAAGGAATCCTATTCTAAAATTTAATCCTGTATTTTACGAATTGCGTAAAATTCATCATCAAAATCTCGAAGTTTTCGTCAAGTACTAACCATATATTTTTAACAAGTAATCTCCAGCTCAACTAGACATTAATACGGCACTTCTGGTAGGGGCGTGCGATCTCGTAAAATCCGCACAGAAGCGCGGGCAGTCATGTTCTATCCCATTCTAAAGCTCTCCATTTCGAAATGTACCTGGTACCTTTCACATCGCGCAGAGTGCGCTACTCACGGAGCTATTGGCATTTTCGCAGAGTCTGGAGAGCACTTGTCATATCTTTTTCACATGTAAGTAATTTACGCCTCCGTCATGCATATTTTTAGTTAATGGACAAGGTTTCCTGTTTGATGTTGTCTAGCTTTGCCCTTCTCGCCTTCTTTCTTTTTCGGTTCAATCGCACTCGCTTCCTCTCATGCTTATCTGCGCAGAACAATTACTGTTTGGCGCCAAAAGCGGTTGGACATTTGAATAAAAAATATTGTGTCATTTCGGAGATTCTTACTAAAAAGGTGTGTCTTCGAGGTGCGAAAATGGTAGCAGTACGAATGAGTTGGGGTATACAGAAGGCGCTATATCAGCGCTCAGGCTTCTTCTAGAGCATACAAAACATGGTACAGACTCACCAGTCACGAGACTATCGAATGGTGTTTCAATCACCGTTCTGTGAGGCGTAGTGGATTTCTTGTTGCCAGCACAACCTACGTACAATTGCGAAGTTGAGTCAGAGATTGCTTGTTAACTTATATGCAAATTTATATGTGAAAAATAACTTTTCGTGAATATATGCAAATTTATTCACGAAGATATTATTTTTCACATAAATTTATGAGCACCGCCAATCCCGGGAATATAACCGGTCGATAACTTAATATGTTGTAGATGACAACATGCAACAGTATACATATTATGTATAGCATGTTGAGACCCCCTCCCCGTTACAAAAGTATACCAGTGGCGTTTTTGAGGTTTCTAAACCACGGATATGCCGAAATACATCTTTATATCAGCTACCCATTGGGCTACTGTTTCAAAAGCGTCATAGTTTTGGTTGCTGAGAACAAGTCACTCGAACAAGCTACCTCGATTAGGTACTACCTCTGTCCCATAATTAAATTAGCATTCGCCAAAAAAGCAAAAATTGTTCAAAAAAGTGAAATTTGACATTCCAGTTTCTCGGCTAATTTTGACGAAAAAGAGCTAAAAATGACCCAGATTCCGCGCGAACAATTTATTTTCCAGAAGGTACCCTTGGTTCTGTGGGATTGTTTGAGTGAACGGAGCAACGCCGCCAGACACAATAATACAAATGACGGTTTTCAAATGCTCATCTAATTATGGGACGGAGGTATTACGAAACAAGAGTTTTCAGATTTTTTGGTATTTAAATTCAAAGACAATTTAGCTCTTTGAAATGGGACTTGAACTGCGTCTAAACGTATCTGGAACAGTGTCACTCGTGTTTATATTAATTGAGATTAGACCCAATTCAAATTGATCTCCAAAAAAATTCTGATTTTCTCCACTCCGACATTTTGGAATGTTTTTTCCAATGACTTTGAAGGCCTCTTGCGGAAAACCTCAACAATGTTGCTAGCATACTTTTGTTTCAGGGGTCTTTTTATGGGAGCTACTATAAACTGAAAACTATATTGTAGTTTTTCAGTACTGCTCCCATAAAAGACCCAAGCTCCCCAACACAAAATGGTAGCATGGTTGAAGGCAATTCTACAACATCTTGGACGGATCCGAAACAGATGTTGTCGAAAACAGCAGGTTTTGCGCTCACTAGGATTTTATTTGCGTTGTTGACGGAACGAGTGAGTAGAGAAGATCCATAACAAATCATTTTGTGCTACATGCTCACCAAAATCCTACGAGTGTGCGCGTGGTGACTGCGACGAAGCGCGTCGCCGTTTCGGAGACAAGCGAGCACGTACCGCTTCTATCGGAGATCGCACAATGGCGAGTAAGACAGCCGTCGCAGCCCCGCCTGCGAAAGGCATCGGCAGTGACAACGGCAACGGCGATGAAGGAAGCCTCCGGTTAAGTCCGAAGAAGGCGCCCCGCAACACGCGTGGCCAGGGAAGGCCGGCTGCCTGGGGTCAGAAACCCACCGACCATCTGAGTCCTAGGACCATCCGTAGGAGATGGTGAGCAAAGATCCCTAGGATAGCAGCTCCCAGGAAGGGTTACCTAGGATAGGCAGGTGCCTGGACGAGCAAGAAGCCCAGGCTAGATCCCAGGAAGTACTCCCTAGACAAAGTGTCAGCCAGGGGTGGCGCAACCAAGTCTGAGAGCCAGTGGATTAGTACTTAAGGGGAGGGTCCCGGCCTCAGGTGAGAACCCGAGAGACTCCTCAAAACAGAACGCAATTTGCCTCCTAGCGCTCAAGTCCCTCCCTCCTCCAAGTCCCCTCCTGTAGAGCCCGCAGCACCAACAACCTGCAGTACGTTGTGTTGCGCGGACGAGGGTAATCAA
>JAASFJ010000247.1:0-30548 GCA_023333755.1 Globisporangium uncinulatum
CCCCCCCCCCCCGCAAGATGCGAGCCGGACTCGGCGCACGCCCTTGAGCGCTTTCCGTGCACGCCGGGCAGCTTGGATCTTGCGAGGGGCGGCGCCCTGAGGCGTCTCTTGAGCAGGCTGGAAGGGTCTTGGGGAGGCCGATATTGCTGCAACCAGTTGCTGTCACCAATTCGAGAAGCAACACTGGAGTTCGATCCGACAGGTTCTAGTACCGTTTCGCCGAGCTCGTACCGGCAGCGCTCAGTACTACTAGTAGTAACTAACTGACCCGAAAGCTCGCCTCGCAGAACTTGTATCAACGCCAGAAACGATCGACACGCTGAACATGACGACCGGAAACAAAGAAGAACGCATCGCAAAGGGGAACGAGAATCGCCGAGTCTTCGACTTTGCAATGGCTGATGAGCTCTGCTGATCCACAGGAGACACGTCTGATGCGAGTCGCATGTCTTCCACGTTCGTGTTTGCCCGTTTGGGCTCAGTCGACTGCAATCGAGTCAGCCTCCGCTTCGTACTCTCTGGCAAACTCGTCCCACTATTGAGCAGTCATTGCAGGCTTGCGTGGAGCAAGTGGAACTAGTTGCAAGAAGGATTCTCCATAGTCGTCAGATCAACCCAATTACCACCACAGCAACCCAGTCGCTTCCTTCTTCAAGTGACACACAGCACATTCGCGGTGCACACTGGGCTGTAAGCGCAGAGAGCCATTCGCAAACTCACCGTCCAAGTCACAAGTATCCAAGTTCCAAGCCTCCGAGCATCTTCGTCATGATGACGCCTTCGCTCTCGCTCGCGGTCTGGGCTGTCGCCGCCGTCCTCGCTCTCGGTGCCAACGCCCAGCTCACGTGCAACGACCTCGGCCCTGGACGTGTGTGCACCAACTCCCAAGGCCAGGAGTCTCGCTGCACGCAGACGGAGCTCTGCATAGCAAACCTGGTGGAGTGTCCGAGCACCGCGACGCTGCTCCAGACCTGCTCGTCCCCGAGCACGGCGCTCAACGATCTCAAGTTTTGCTTCCCAATGCTACTTGGCGAAGGCCAACCGATGCAGTGCATGGAGACCGTGGACATTGACACGCTCGTGAAGCGCGGAGAGTGCGCCGGCAAGGCCGACGGCACGCCATGCCAGAGCGCCTACACCGAGCCGGAGCTGACGACCGGTCTCTCTGCGAATGTGTACGAAGAGGAGGGTGTGTGCGAGTCCGGGTATTGCGTCTCGTCCTTCTTCTCGGCGTGCAATGACACCACCATTGGCATGAGCTGCATCGTGTTGGGGGTGCTGCGAGCCGACCTGCGTCAGTTCAAGGGGACGTGCGTGGGGCGCACGCCGTACCGTCCGCGCTGCAACATCACAGATAGCGGAGTGGTCCTCAGCAGCGGCAACATCCTGATCGGAGCCCCTCCCGTGCCCACAGCGGCACCGAAGCGTTTCCCGACCCCGACGCCAACGCCAACGATGAGGACGCCTTTTCAGACGCCGAGTGCGACGCCCAGTGCGGATGGAGACTCGGACAGCTCGGCCATCAAGTTGCCTTTCCCGCTGACGCCCGGCTCGGCCAGCTCCGGTGCTGCCCATCCGCCCGTGAGTGCTATGGTGTCTCTCGCTGCTGTGCTCTCCACCAGCCTCGTGTTCCTACTACTGTAGTATAGGGCTAGTCTATGGTCAATTTGTGGTGAATCATCTGAACACTGCTCCGTTCGTCTCCACAATCGGTCTTGCTAGCTACATACCGGTACAATACTGGTATTACCAGACGCTATGGACGAGCTCGTGGCCCTGGACGCCCGCGAGCAGGTTGCGGACCGCAATGTCAGCCATCGCACGCCGCGTCTTCACTGTCGCGGAGCCAATGTGCGGCAGAATGACACAGTTGGCGAGCGAGAAGAGCGCGTGGGTTGGCGGCAGCGGCTCTGGTGTCGTGACGTCGAGGCCCGCGGCTGCGATCTGGCCAGTCCGGAGGGCCGCACAGAGCGCGTCCTGGTCCACGACCTCGCCGCGGCTCGTGTTCACAAAGACCGCGTCCGTCTTCATCTTGGCGAAGCAGTCGGCGCCGAACGACTGGCGTGTGGCGTCCGTGAGCGGCAGGTGGACGCTCACGACGTCACTGCGGGCGAGCAGCGTGTCCAGGTCCACGAACTCGACGTCGCCGCCAAGCGCCGCCACGACCGCGGGCTTCGCGTGCGGTCCGGTGTAGAGGATCTTGCACTGAAAGCCGAACTTCATCATGCGCGCGTACGTCGAGCCGATGCGGCCGAGCCCGACGACGCCGACGGTGCAGCCGCTCACGTCGGTGCCGCAGTAGCCGAACGGCTGCCACACGCCCCAGTCGCCCGTCCGCGCACTGTCGGCGCACTCGAGCAGTCTCCGCTTCGCCGTGAACGTGAGCGCGACCGCTGTCTCGGCCGTTGTCTCGTCAAGGACGCCAGGTGTGTGCCCCACACGCACGTTGCGCGCCTTGCACGCGTCCACGTCGATGTGGTTGAAGCCGACTGACATGGTGGACACGACCCGGAGCGACGGGCCAGCACGGTCGAGCAGCTCGGCGTCCACGCGGTCCGTGAGCAGACAGAGCAGCCCAGCGCAGCCTTCGACCTGCCGCAGCAGCTCCTCGCGCGCAATCAGCTCGCTCTCGGACGCGTGGTGGGAGATGTGCAGGTCGAGTGGTGGCGCGAGACGCTTTAGTTGGTCTGGAAGACAAGGGAGTGACGAGTGTTAACAGTTTGAGATTGCGCGCTCTCTCTCTCTCTCGCTACTGAACAAGCGCACAACACGCACCAATGACATGCGGAATGCGGCGCGAAAGGAACACGCGAGTGGCGGGCACGCTCATAGGCGCGCGGCAGTGACCGGATCTGGTTCAGGCTGTCGAAAATCCGAAAATGAAAGAGGTCACTGATGTATTTACCGGTATTCTGCAGGGCACGAGCGAGCAATGCGGTGGTGGCACGAAGCGTTCCAGACAACTCGAGGGGCGCCTCTCTCCTTCCCCTCGCCTTCAGTATCACGCGCTTTCACATTTAGTACGGGGAGACCGAGCCTCACGCAAACGGGTCGTTTGACGCGTCCTTGTTCGGCACCGTCTCGAGGTACTTGGCCATGTTGTCCGCCACGGCGCTACCATGCAGACTCGCCATGAACGCGTATGCCATGTCCATCCCTGCCGACACCCCGGAGCTCGTCCAGATGTTCCCGTCCACGACCCAGCGCGCCTGACGCACCCAGTTCACGCTCGGGAGCGACGTCACAATCTCCTCGTACGAGAGCTTGTTGGTCGTCGCGCGCTTGCCGTCGAGGAACCCTGTGTGCCCCAAGATCCCCGAGCCCGTGCACACGGTGAGCACGAACGTCGCTTGCTGCGCCGCTTTGCCAATGTAGGCGAGGAACTGCTTGTCCTTCACGAGCTCCTTGCGGCCGACCCCGCCAGGGATGAGCAGGATGTCGAGCTTCTCAGGGGCGTCCGCGTACCCCACAGACGCGTACAGCGGTACGCCGTTCGTGCTCTTGAGCGGTCCTTGCTTCTGAGAGATCGCGAGGAGGTCGATGGGGATCCCGATGGAGGGGAGGCACTCGAGGTACGAGGTCGGGCCGATGTAGTCGAGCATCATGACCCCCTCGAACACGATCACGCCGATCTTGAGTGGCGTCTTCTCCTGCGTGTCGGCCATCCTTGCAGGTGACCTGATGTCCAGAGACGATGGATTCAGAAATGCACAATTCCAAGTCGGGCAGGCAATCCAAACGAAGCGCAGGGTTCACAAGTCGCAAACGCGTGTGGGCCACAAGAATCATTCCCTATGGTGGGTTTCGTCAAACAAAAAGTGATTCAGTTTTGTGCTCCATTTGGTAGTGACGAAAGCAAGGTTCGCTTAGTGGAAGGTCGTCTTGTGTGTAATTATTCCTCAAGGCGTTTGACACGCAAACCAAGCGCCGCCGTCGCCGCCAGCTCCGCCCGCCCTCTACGCTCGCCTTCCTCTGCTTGCACTCGCTTGCACTCGCAAGTCAGCGGCCTCGCAACATATCAAGCGAAGCCTCTCCACACCACAGACAACCATGGCGAAGGGCAAGTTCGTCGTGCGCGTGGTGCTCTTCCGGTGCTCCGACCTGCTCGCGGCCGACCTGGATGTCGTGGGTGGCAAGAGCGACCCGTACGTCGTCTTCAGCATCGGCTCGACCACAAAGAAAAGCTCCGTGGTGCCGAACTCGCTCAACCCGCAGTGGACACCGCCCGAGAAGTTCGAGTTCGAGGTCGCCGAGTGGGAGTCTGAGTTTATCGTCGTGCACGTGTACGACTACGACCGCTTCAGCCGCGATGATCTCATCGGCTCGGCCATCATCCCGCTTGCGCTTTACACGGGCTCACGCCACTACGAGCTCTACAGCTACCCGCTCGTACTACCAGACGACCTTAGTGGGCCGGGCTCTCCCCGTAGCGACATCTTCTTGCAGGTCACGCTCACGACCAAGGACGGCCGCGCGGTGGAAGCAGACTACTGAGTCGAGCGGGCAGGCGGCAGCTTGAGGGTAAGTACGTCGTGTGCGTGCGTGTGGGCCAGCCATAGGGGCGTAGAATCAAGAGAAAGAGAAAGCTGTAGGTATAGCTGTAGTGTGTGCATCGTCATGCGAGTGCTTAATTATGAAGGAGTGTAGAGCAAACCTCGTGCCTGTTGACTGTGCACCTGTCGCGCGGGTTTCGTTCGTTGCTCGCTGCCGTTTACAGGTGAAGACGCGCACACATGGGACGTTGTCGTAGTGTTAGAAGAGACGTGATGGCGGGTGGCAGTACGCAACTCAACAAGCTCTCGAGAATGAAGATGCATACAGTACGCGTCACGAATGAAAGGTGCGTAGCGGGCTGGGCGACAAAGTGCGTGCCCACTGACCAAGCAAAGAGTTCAGCGCACGCATGGCTTCCACATTCGCGCATGAGTCTAGGAACGGCGACCTCGCGCACGAGCTGTACGTAGTAGTAGAGGAACGCAGATGGAGAGAACAACTCGCACCCACGTTGCTCTACGCGACGAGCACCTCGGGACTTTGACGCAACATACTCGAGAGGGTCGACAATCGTCACGCAGAGTGCTGCACGTTTCGCTCTCGGATCCGTCCAGGAGAAGAGAGAGAATGGTGGCGAGGGCGAGACGTACTGCAGCTGGCGCTCCGCCAGCTGAGACGAAAGTGGCAGGAGACCAAAGCGATCGCCCCTCAACGAAGTCTAGAAGCGGCAATCAAACACAGCGTCATACGCAAGCGATGCCAGCTGCAGTGAAGCCAATGCGCGTCTCTCAGTTCGCGGATGTCTACAGAGTTACAACCAAGGTGAAAAGTATCAATGGTATCAGCAGGATTGTGGATTTTGTTGATGATGACCCCATGCATTGCGGCTGGACGAAAGAGCCGATATCTTCACAGAAATCCGCGAAAGTGTGGAGCTCCCACACTGCTGCATCAGGGACATCCGACATGGCATGATGGTGGAGACCAGGACGTCGTCACAAGCGAAGGCGGCAGCCACCGCCGAGTTGCTCGAGTACGCGCGAAGCAGGCACCTAGCACGACGTGATCTGCGTGAACGAAGCTCTGAAGGACGCACCGTTGGTCTCAAGTTGCTCCAAGTCTCAAGTGCCGTGTTCGGCTGTTGTGGTGGGCGGACTGGCTCGCGTGACTGACTGACTGGCTGGCTGCTTGCTGTGCCACACGACACTTTGCTTTTAGCACCATGTGCTCTGGCGCATTCACAACTGGACAGCGAGAATCATGTTCGCAGGTATTTGCAATAGTATACCGTGCGGTTTTCTCGGATGGCATCACGTTGCACAGGAAGGAGTTCGGCGTTTGTTTGGTGGGAGAAGGTGCATCGACGCTTATCACAAAGAGTCCACGAGAGGAGGTCAGGAGCGCGCGCACAAGGGCCAAGAAAGGCTGCTGCCTCTCGCTCGCTTCGGAGTTCTTGGGCCAATCGCCCTCACAATCGAAACCTCGCGTCTCCGCCGCAGTCGGCTGTCACTTCAGCTCTCGGGGAGTTCGTTGTTTGTGGCCGGCCTTCACTTCACCGCAAGAGTAAGAGTCGGCACGAGACATCCGGACGCAGCCCAGTAGTAGACTCGCTGACTGGCTGACTGGCTGACTGGCTGGTGAGCAGAGCAGTGCTCTCACAGGCCCACATTGCCATACAAAGCCCATCGGCACTGAAAAAAACCAGCTTCACGTCGTCGGCTCGCCTGCCCACTCGTCCGCGACATTCGGTCGGGGATTTGACACCTCTGTCGAGCCAGCGGTCGCGCGCATGAACTACAACCTCATGCCGACCGCGTACGCTGCTGCGGCCGCGGACCCATTCGCCAAGTCGCCCTTCAACCCGCTCAACATGAGCCGGTCGGGCGAGAAGCGCACGACGGGCCACGCGCCGTCGGTGCGCATCCTCGAGCGTGTGCGTGAGGCGGCCGCGGACCTCGCGGTGCTCGCGACCACAGCGCAGGGGTGGAAGTTCGTGGCCGAGAAGAACCGCACGGTGGTGTACGAAATGGGCGGCCGCGCGCTCCCACCCACTGTATCAACGACGCGCACGTTTGGCGCTGGCGGGGGCAACGTCGCGGACTTTTACCTCGTGCGCGCGGTCACGACCGTGCACGCGAGCATCGCGTCCGTGCTCGCAGCGCTCCAGGCGCGCACGAGCGACGAGCTGGAGCCCAAGATGCGGCGCGTGTTCGGCAAGCACCACGCGCGCAGCGTCGTCGTGGACGAGCTCTCGTGCACGACGCCGCCGCCGTTCGCGTTGGACCCCGAGAGCGCGCGCGGCGCCCGCCGGAGCTTCAGCGACGACGACGCGTACGCCGTCAACTGGCTCGCGCTCAACGGGCCGTCGAGTCTCGGCGGGAACGAGAAGATGCAGGACTTTACGCTCGTGAGCTACCAGGACGGCTTTGAGCGCCAGGCGGCCGGCTGCACGCGCATCGGCAAAGGTGAGCTCCTCGAGCGTGCGTCAGGGCCGCCGTCGTCCAGCCTCATGGGCGTCCACGTGCTCTCGTCCGTGAACTTCAAAGACATCCCGCCACTGCCGGCCAAGTCGCACTCGGAGCGGCAGCACCTGCGCACGTCGGGCTTTGTCATCGAGGCCACGAGCGACCCGACTGCGTTCCGTCTCTCGCTCTTCCTCTCGCTCCTGCCCACGAAAGCCACGCTCAAGCACGCGCGCAAGTACCAGAAGTGGCTCGTGTCGGTCGCTGGCGCCGTCGGGAACGTCGCGAGCGCAGTTGCGAGCGCCACACCGGAGCTCAGCGTCGCTCAGCTCGGGCCGCACGCGTGGAAGGAGAGCGACCACTGCTACCTGTGCCTCAAGACGTTCCGGACGTTCCGGCGCTGCCACCACTGCCGCCTCTGCGGCGAAGCCATCTGCTCGGCGTGCTCGGGCTTTGTGGTGGTGGCGACAACGATAGGCGGACGGGGCCGCAGCAACTCGCACTCGAGCGTCGACATGCGCTCGCAGTACTCGAGCGACGACAGCGACGACGGCGGCAGCCGGGCCGAGACGCGCGGCTGTACCGTGTGTCTCCAGACCCTGACGACGTCCGTGGCGGCTGCGTCGGCGGCAGAGCTCCGTCGCAAGTCCAGTTCGTCGTCGTTCAGCGCGAGCAACAGTGTGGACCTGCCGTTCGGGACGTCGACGAGCGTCGCGTCACTGGCCGAGTCGTACGGAGACGATTCGGCGATCTCGTACGGCGGTGACAGCGACCGGCGGAGCAGCCAGGCGAAAGCGAGTGGTGGTCGGAGCAGTGCAGGCGCGAGTGGCGGCCACGCGTCGTTCCAGTCGTACTACGACCACCGCAAGCGCAGCACTGGGGCGACGACGACGAGCAGCAGCAGCCACGACGACAGCGTGTCGCTCGTGCTCAAGCCGCACGCCGGCGACTACAGCAGCAGCCACCACCACACGGTCACGAGCACGCCGTCCATGTCGACGACAAGCAGCTCGTTCTCGCACGACGGGGACGCGCACTCGCAGTCGTTCTACCCGTCGCTGCACTCGTCGTCGAGCAACCCGGACCTGGTCGGCTGGCACCAGCAGCAACAGCAGCAGGCGCCGCCGTCGCCACAGAGCCAGCCGCGCATCTTCTCGTCCGAGGTCTCCGAAGGCAGCGACCTGTCGATGGACCCCGAGATCCTCGCCCTCGCAGGGCTCACGATGAAGACGAGCAGCTCCCAGTACGCGCAGCTCCAGGCAGCGCACGCAGTCATGGAGGAGGAGGACTACGACGACGACCTCGACGACTCCGCAGCCTCACCTTTCGCTCCCCTGCCGGCGGCTTTGGAGGCGGCGTCCATTGGGCGCGCCAATAGCATCGGCTGGGCGGGCGCCGAGAGCGTCAGCAGCAGCACGAGCAGCAATGGCGCGTCGGCGTCACAGCCGCCCCTCGCTGGTCCTGCGGCGTT
The DNA here is from genome assembly GCA_023333755.1 of Globisporangium uncinulatum. Lineage (NCBI taxonomy): Eukaryota > Oomycota > Peronosporomycetes > Pythiales > Pythiaceae > Globisporangium > Globisporangium uncinulatum. Next base: position 8,428 of record JAASFJ010000247.1, read on the forward strand.
CCACTTCTCTGTCAAGGCGAACGCGAGCGCGTCGTCAGCCACTGTGCCCAAGTCGAGTGTCCACGCTGAGATCGCAGCGCTGATGCTCGAAGACCTCGCGGTGAACGGCCCAATGACCAGTGAGCCCAACGCTCCGTCGGGTCCGTACGGGAGGCCTCAGTCTCAGTCTCAACCTCAGCAGTACCCACCACCACGCCAACACCAGCAGCAGTTCTACCAGCAACAGCAGCAGCAGCCCGACCGATTCTACATGTCTGCATCGTCGGTGGCTTCAGCACCAGCGTCACACGCCACTGGAGGGTTCGCGCCGATGGGAAGCGCTCTCTCACAGTCGCGGGGGTTCACACCGAGCGCCAGCAGCAACAACACCAGCCATTCGCCTGCGCCTGCGCCTTCGAGGACGTTCGCGTCGTCCAAGATCATCTCGGCCGCGACACTGGCGGCCTCGCAGCACCGAGCCGCGGCCTCGCGGCAGCAGCAGCAGCAACAGCAACAGCAACAGCAACGCCTGGCTGCTAGTCGTCCACCAGCCCCACAGAGCGACATGATCCTCCTCTCGAGGCCGGCGCCCAGAGGCCCCGAGTTCGTCGTGTTCAACGACGCGCAGCGTGAGTCCATCTTCACGCGACCGGACAACGGGAACGACATGATCCGGCTCGATTTCTGAGCCGAGACGTGGGCAGGGCGGCAGGCAGGCACGTCGATAGAGCGAGCAGACGACAGTCGCCACGCACGCTACGAGAGGAAGAACGTCGGACTGGTATTTATGATGTAGCTCCAGGCCCCCACTCGCTCGCTTCGATAGAAAACCGAACGCTCGTCACGCTCTCTTGGTCTCGTCAACGACTGCCTGCTCGGGTTGCTGCCTCTGCTCCTTGACGTTCTATGTGTTGTTATCCTCCTCCTTCTTGTCGTAGTCGATGTCGACGTCCTTGTGCTCATTCTGGTTGCTGTCGGCGTGGCTGTCGGCCGTCTCTGGGACCCGCTGCTCATGTGTCGGAGTGGCGTCGTCGGCTCCACCATCCGAAGGCGACTCGTTCATTTCGTTGCTCGATTGCTTCACAACCGTGGCGACGCCGCTTTCAGGCTCACCGTCCGCGGCACGTGCGCAGTGACCGCGAGCCTCCTCTGTTCGCGAGCCTGTAGAGGCCGCACGAAGCGCCTTGACAAACTGCTCAAAGTCCTCGAGGCCCTCGAACGATCTGTCAGCGAACGCCGGGTTCGGATGGGAGAACGCTTCGCCAGCCACGTGAAACACGAACTCGTGGTCCCGCTCGTCGCCATCCGCGCTTTCCTCGTCGCTGTCCGCGTCCTTAGGACCGTCGCCGTCGTGCACAGCCCCGTTGTTGCTCGGGTCGAGGAAGTCGTAGCCGTCGTTCGCGTCGCGAAGTGCGATGGCCTCGGTGCTCAGCACAACCGTGCGCTTCATCAGGTGCCTGTCGCTCGCGACAAAGAGCACGTGGCAGACCGCGTCGTGCGGGAGCTGCGAGACGTCGAACGGGAAGCAGCCCTGGAGCACCGGGTTCTCGTCGTCGAGACGTCTCGCAAGCGCACTCGTCTCGCCCGCCGCCCACGTCTGCGCACACGCAACGTCGACACCTTGCGGGTCGAGGAAGACCTCGTCGCGCATGAGCACGTGTGCGCCGTAGTGCGGCTTCTCGCTGCGCGGCTCGCTCTCGCGCCATATGAGCTGGAAGTAGCCGTGCACGAACTCGTCGATGCGCGGGAAGCGGTACCGAAGGCGCAGCGGCGTGCTCCGTTCGTGCACCTCGCCGGCACTCCCTGTCGTCGCGTCGGCCACGATGTGGTCGCGACACGGCTCGAACGCGACAAAGTACATTTCTGTCGCCGCCAGATCGGCTACCGCATTGCGTACAGAGACAGCTCGTGTGCTTGTTTCTGTGCTCTGGTTGTCGTCACGCTCCTTACTCTGGTTGCCGATCCCGAGTGCTTCAGTGGCGCTGGTCGTGCTCGTTGTCGGCAGTAGCGCTTTCGAGAATTTCGGCGCCTGCGACGCGTGCTCGTGGAAGAGGAACTGGTCGATGCAGCGGGCCTGCGCCTCGCTCTTCTTCTGACGCAGGATCTGGAGCGCTAGGTTGCGACGGGCGCGCGCAGTCGCTGGGAAGATGGGCTCGGCACCGCCGACGCGTGGCTCCAGTGCCGCGTCGATCGCCATGTCGGCCGGCAAGCGCAGGAGCTCCGGCGGCACGAGGTCGACCGGGAAGAGCCCGAAGGCGTCGCGTGTCTGCACGTCGTGCGCGTCGTAGCGCTGGAACACGAACGAGAGGAACGAGAGGTTGCCTGTGACGCACGCGCGGTGCGCGCCAGTCCAGCCGACCGCGTTACCCACAGTGCTGCCCCACGCGGTCGGGTTCGCCTGCAAGAGAAGCTCCAGTGCGATCTGCAGCTGCTGGAACTGCTGGGCTGAGCCCACCTCCATGCTCACGACCGCATGTGTCGCCTCCTCGACCTCTGCGAGCCACTCGTCCTCGCTCTCGGCGCTGTTGTTGGCCGACGTGGCGCTCTTGGCGCGTGCGAGCTGCTGCCGACGCTGATCCAGCGCCGTCTTGAGGCTCTGGATGTCGCCGTCGCACGCGCAGTCGACGAGGGAGCTGCGTGCTTGGCCCATGCTGATGCTGGTGGTGCTAGTTTGGTTGGGACGTGTGCGACTTTTCAAGATATGATCTGAAGTGATAGGCTGATAGGCAGGCGACAGATCTTTCCACACATTACAACGTTGGACAAGTCATTGGCCCTTATGCTCCTACAATAGGTGGTACAGTAGCTACGACCGCGTCCCGACCGCCTTCTCGCGACGCTCACCGTGGGGTTTGCGCATCGCGTACTGGTAGAGCAGCAGCAGCGTCGCAGAGCGGACGCCAGCGATCCGACTCGCAGCGTAAATCGTCGACGGCTTGGCGGCCTGGAGCTTCTCCTTCTCCTCGTTCGAGATCATGGGGAGAGACGCGTAGTCGACCCACGCGGGAATCTCCACATGCTGCTTCTTGCGGAACGCGTCGATCTCGTGCTGCTGCAGCCGCAGCTGCGTCGCGTACAGGCACTCGATCTTCATGAGCTCCTTCACTTCGTCCGCGAGCGCGTCGGCTTTGTCGTACTGCGCCTCGTGCCAGATGCGCTCAATGTCAGCGGGCGTCACGGCCGCGAACGACAGCACCTGCGCTGCCGAGCGCTTGACGCCGTCCAGCCCGAGCTTGACGCCGTAGCGGTTCCACTGGTGCGGGTCGCACCGGAAGCCGTCCAGCGCCTCCCGCGCCCGCGCCATCAACACCTCCTTGCGCTCGAGCCGCGCCATGCGGTCGTCCGAGATGATCCCAGCGCTGTGCTCGAACGCGCGTCGTGTGAGCCGCAGGTCGGCGTTGTCTTGACGCAGCAGCAGCCGGTACTCAGACCGCGACGTGAACATCCGGTACGGCTCGGTCGTGCCGAGCGACACGAGGTCGTCGATGAGCACACCGATGAACGCGTCGGCCCGGTCGAGCACGAGCGGCGGCTTCCCTTGCGCCGCGAGGCCGGCGTTCAGACCCGCGACAATGCCCTGCGCAGCCGCCTCCTCGTACCCCGTCGTGCCGTTGATCTGCCCCGCGAGGTACAAGCCCGCGATCTTGCGCGTCTCGAGCGTCGGCAAGAGCGCTCGCGGGTCCACGTAGTCGTACTCGACCGAGTACCCAGGTCGCACGAGCTCGACGTGCTCAAGGCCCTTGATCGTCCGCAGCAGCTGCACCTGGAGGTCCTCCGGCAGCGCTGTGCTGATGCCGTTCGGGTACACGATCGTCGAGTTGAGCCCTTCCGGCTCGAGCCAGATCTGGTGCCGCGTCCGGTCCGCGAACCGGACCACCTTGGCATCGATCGACGGGCAGTAGCGCGGGCCGACGCCGAGGCCGCCACCGCCCGCGTACTCGGGCAGCATGTGCATGTTCTCGCGCACGATCCGGTGGCTCTCGTCGTTCGTGAACGTCGCGTGGCACGCGACTTGCTGGTCGTGGAGCGGCACCCGCTGGCGCTCGTGCAGGAACGAGAACGGCATGGCCGGGTCGTCGCTCGGTTGCTCCTCGAGTCCGTCGTAGTTGATCGTGCGGCCGTCGAGACGCGGTGGCGTCCCGGTCTTGAGTCGACCGAGGGGGAACTGGAAGCGTTCGAGCGTCTTCGCGAGCCCGACGGACGGCGGCTCGAGCCCGTTCGAGTCGCGCATGTGGCGGCCGGCAGGGAAGCGGATGTCGCGGCCCAAGTAGATCATCCCCCGTAGGAACGTGCCGGTCGTGATCACGACCTTGGCGCAGCCGATCGTGCGGCCGGACGATGTCACGACGCCGTCGATGCGGGCGTCGTCAGTGGGCGTGAGCACGAGGTCGTCCACGCCCTCCTCGATGAGCGTCAGGTTGGGCACGCCGCGTAGTGCGCGCTGCATGTGCTGCTGGTACAGGTCCCGGTCCATCTGGGCGCGCGGACCCCGCACAGCCGGCCCCTTGGCCGCGTTGAGCATGCGGAACTGGATGCCGGCCGAGTCGGCCACGCGGCCCATGAGCCCTCCGAGCGCGTCCACTTCGCGCACGAGCGTGCCCTTGCCGACGCCGCCGATCGACGGCTGGCGAGAGAACGTCAGGACGTCAGAATGTCACCGTCACACGCGACAGCCAGCCGGAGCAACCACACCACAAGCGCACGCTTTCAGCCCAAACGCACGTTGCACGACATTTCGCCCACGGTCGACAGCTTCTGCGTCACGAGCGCCGTCTTGGCGCCTGCAGCGCATGTGAGCGCATCAGTCAGTCGCTCCACGCCCCTCACACACTCTACTTGGAGGAGGACGACGAAGCAGACGCACCGGCCCGAGCAGCGGCCGCGGCCGCCTCGCAACCCGCGTGGCCGCCGCCTACAACCACCACGTCGAAACGCTCGTCAGGTGTCATGAATGCTGCCCCATGTGACGACAGGCGCCGACGCTGCTGCAGCAGCAGCGGCAGCCGTCGTGCGCTCCTGGTGCTCCTCGACCACGAGATCTGCATTGTTGACGCGAACGTGGACAATGCGCACCAGATTTGATGGACGGGTTGGCACTGTATGTCAATAATTCTAATTCCTACTCTGAATTTGCTGTTTGTATGCTTCCTACAGAATGTGGATTCAGTTTAGAAGCAAATGTAAACATTGAAGCCTCGAGGCTGACTTCTGAGACCCCTCGTTTTCAAAACGGCCAGTCGGGACTTGGCTTCGCGCTCTCTCGCACACACGTCGTCGCCTTCGTCTTCCGCAAGGCTGAAGAAGCCCCTTGTCCCCTTCCCCCCCACCCACCGCAGCAACCATGACGACCGAGATGCGGCTCCAGCTAAGCATGCGCGAGAAGCTCTTTGTGGGGTGCACGCTGCTGCTCGTGCCGCTCTTGGTCACCTCGGTCACGGGCGTGCGCTCCTGGCGCGCGCACCACCCGCACTGGGAGGACGACCCGCGCATGCCGCACGTCGCCGACCTGCTCGAGGCGCTCGGCTATTCAGCGGTCATTGTGACCGCGCGCTTCGTGTTTACGCGCGCGCTCAAGCCCGTCGGCCGCCTCGTGCTCGAGCCCAGCAAGCGCTCGAGCGAAGACCGCGTCGAACGGTTCACCACGGTGTTCTTTAAGCTCACGTGCGTGCTGCGTGTGGTTTTTGTCGCCTGCTTCTTGTATAGGGAGTATGGGGGTCATTAACTAACGGACCGTCGTTCTCTCTTCTCCGATAGCTACTTTGTCAGCATCACGTACGCTGGCTACGCCACGATGGGCAACGAAAAGTGGTTTCCCAAGTCGCTCGGCGGCCACGGGGACGTGAAGAACGCGTTCTTCCTCGTGGACGACCCGCCGAGCGTGGAGCTCCGGCGCTACTTCTTGATCCAGCTCGGCTACCACTTCCACAGCCTCGTCTACATGGTCGCGCTCTCACCGATCCGGAACGACTTTATCGAGATGCTGCTCCACCACGTCGTCACGATCATCCTCATTGGCTGCTCGTTCATGGGCAACTACACGCCCTCTGGCGCGCTCATTGCGATCACGCACGACATTGGCGACGTCACGGGCTGTACGTGGCTGGCAGTGGTGGTGATTGGGTGATTGGGTGATTGGGTGATTGGGTGATTGGGTGATTGGGTGGTTGGGTGGTTGGGTGGTTTATGGTGGGGTGCTGTGGTCTCCGTTGCTTTACTGGTCGACTGACACGCGCGTTCGATATGGTGGTTTTTGGGCGTCTCCAGACGCGATCAAGACAGTCGTTGACACTGGCTCGACGCTGCTCACGATCGCCATGTACCTCGTGCTGCTCGTGTCGTGGGGGTACACGCGGCTGTACGTGTTCCCGGCCGAGCTCATCTACAATGCGGTGGCCGTGCTCCCGAACCTGCAGACGGATGCGCCGCTGCTCATGCTGCACTCGGTGAACGTCATGCTCACGATGCTGCTCGTGCTGCACGTGTACTGGTACGGCCTCTTCCTCGTCATGGGCTACAACCTCGTGACGAAGGGCGAGAAGGAAGACATTCAGCAAAAGTGCGACGCCGACACGGCCAAGGAGAAGGAGAAGGAGACGGCTCGAAAGGCTGGTAGCAAAGCCAAGAACGAGTAGCCGTCGTTGGCGTACGCGTGCGCTTCAGGTCGAGGGAGGCAGAGTGACAGCGAAGCAGAGGAGAGAGAGGAGACGGAGAGAGGCAAATGCCGTGCATAAAAGGACTTCCTGGATGCAACCCGCAAGGGTTTGTGTGCCAGCCACATTGTTGGTGCCACAGGTGTTGAGGAATCTTCTCATCGTTGGGGTGGTTGGTTACGTCCACCTAACTCTGACAAGCCACCCCCGATTCATATGCGCGTTCGCAGTTCTGGATTGCTGCGCAGAGCTCGCGGCCCGAAGATCCTGAGATCCTTGATCTCACTTTGTCAGGGATGTGGGCAAAGACGAGAGCAGGATGAGGTCAGCACTTCATCAAGGCTTAGAGGTACAATCTCTTAGCACAGCGACTAAAAACGAGTAATCGCGCACAACTGTGAGCAGAGTGGACAAGAAGAACACCAAGACAGAAGGGATCAACAAGAAGCAGAGATTTCATTGACAACAGTATCCCAGTACCGACGTGAACTAACAACGTAATGGGGATGTTGCATGAGCGGGTCGTTCGTCCGGAGAACCCAAGCGACGTTGAGCCAACAAGTCCCGAGGGATCAAGCTGGCTCCGAACACCGACGCCACCACATGCGGTCACTCTCGGCAAGTTGAGAAGAGAAGGGGTGACGGAAGAAGCACCCTTCTCTGAAGAATAAATGCCGGCTCCAGCGCAACGTCAGAGCCTCGGCAATGGATGCACAGGCGCTGGAGAAGCTCACACACAGACACATAGGCAGACGAACAGACATGCACTCACTTGCACACGCACTTGTTGGACACGGCTGATCAGGGTTAAAAAGCTCTTGATTTCTCTCAACACATAGGCTTCAGAGTTGGATTATCTTGTCGGTCTTCATCTCAGCCATACACGTCACACGCACTTACAGACATGACACACAGACGCATTGGACAGCCGCAACTTCGCCGACAGGAGAGTCAGTGCAAGGATGACGGTCTTCTCGACACGAACCACACTTTCGAGAAGCGGGTCTTCAGAGAGATTCCCATTGATCACATTCATCACCCTCTCCGTCCACTCGCTTGCAGGCCTGTACACTTTCCAATGCATACTAACAGACAAGCACACATACACACAAACAAACACCAATTCGACGCCGAAGATCAGATAGGAGCGAAAGACTTTGATGGAATTTGCTTCAACAACGCTTGGCAGCTTCAGTTGAACTATGCATTTTGATTCATCACCTCCTCGGCAGACATTTACACATATTCACACTCTCGAGACGACAAGCTCAGTTGGAAGGCAGCAGAAAGTGATCTTGTTTTCATTAGCCTCACAACGAAGGCTTCAGACAAAGACACATATCCTTTCTTTCATCAACGCTCTCGCTTGAAGCACACACACACGCCAACGCACACTCAGACATATACACATGCATACCCAGTCGCACTACCGGTCGGAGTCAGGCAGTATGAATACAAGCAGTCCACACGAGCCAAAGCTTCTCGGAAGGTGTCCTAAGTTTGATTGTCATCACGCCCCGAACCAGCACGCCCATACACACACGCACTGCACTCACACACAGAGTCGCATCGATCAGACTTGCACCAACGCCCTGGCATAGAGCGTCGGGTCTCGGGGTATAACCAGCGTCGATCTTTTGGGGTAAGAAGAATTGATTGTCGATCATCTCGATGCACACAACAACACGCAGACGAACACACACATACACGCACGCACACAGGACGACGAAGTAGCATACGGTGCACCGCAACGGTTGTCAACTGCACGTTGGGATCTCTGTCTTGCTTGCTGGCTGGCGAAGGAAATCGAGGAGTGAGGAGTGAGCTCATGTTGGTGGTTGTGTGGGCCAAAAAGGAGTGGGCGACCAGTCGTTTCATCCTTACAAATACCAAGAGTAAGAGATGTACTGTCTTATACTGATCAAAGGACTCTGTTTTGAATACTGGTATCGTTCCGGTATACCGGAGAATTATAGCAGTTATCAGTTACAACTTGTGATACCAAGCGTTCCTCATGTTGGTATTTTGAACAAGCTGCTGGACTCAAGCCATCCGAAGCTTCTCCCTCAGTGATGTGGCCAGGAACAGCGCTGACGCGATGCAGCCTCATGACGTCAAGCATGACGAGAGCCTACATACCTAAGATGATTAAGCTCCATTTTGGTATTAACATGGCAGCATTGATTCGGAACTGATGCAATCCGCTCCGCTGCGTATTCACCAGCTCTTCGCACCGGACGATCTCAACAAGCTCGTCTGATGTGGATTGTCGTTGCTTCTCCCTGGCTATGGGAAGATGTTACATGGAGTATCGAAACTCGTCTCAGGCAACATTACCACTGTTGAATGCGGACACCACTACCAAGCAGTGGAGCAGTGTTGAAGCGAAGCCTGAGTGGGGGCCTCCGATGCTCACCACGGACTCCGTATCGTGGGACTCGACAAAGTGTTGCAGTCGTTTTCTGTGTGATTGTCAAGAGTCCCGATAATATCGACGAAAGGCAAGCGAGTGGGGTGTGCCAGAGCTGGCTACAGTGCACGCACAACGCTTGTGTGGACGCGTGCATGCACACTCGTGCACGATCTTGAGGTTCACCAGCGCTGCGGGTCGTTGCGCACCCACGCGGGCGGCAAAATCCTGGTGCGAAAGCGCAGCACCAGTTGCTGTGCGCCACAGAAAAGCAACCAGCCTTGATCACGCTCCCTCACATGGGTGCGCATTGCACTGCAACGTGTCCTATTCATGGGTGGGCAACGCATGTGCGCTTCGTGGGCTGGGCGACTCAAGCGAGAGAGGAAGGGGGCGTCTCGCCAACACCCCGCCAGCACCTGCCGATACGAGTTGCTGCGTCCAAGCGGCCGTGGGCCCCGATGAGCGCCGCTCAAGATTGACTCACTCTCAAATCCACCAACGAGACACCACCACCCTCCCCACTCTCCCACCTCTCCCCGCTTCCCTCCACCTCGACAATGCGCGCGGTCTCCGCTCTCCTCGCGACGATCCTCGCGACCGCGGGTAGCGCACAGCTCACTGCCGCACAGACGCCGCCCAGTATCAACGGGTGGTACCCGTGCTCGCCATCCGCGCCTGGCGTCGTCGCCGCCAACGTGACCTTGCCAGTCTTCGAGTGCGCAACAGTCGAGGTGCCCCTATGCCACGCCGGGATCTGCCAGAGCGAGAAGAAGATCGACCTGTTTGTGCGCCGGCTGCTTGCGGACCCGAAGAAGACACCGGATGTCCGCAAGGCGCTCTGGGTGCTTCAAGGTGGCCCTGGAGGGTCCTCGACAGCAAGTGCGTCCGCTTCACACCCCTGGCGTTTCGAGAGATGACATCGAACCAAACGCTGATACTCACCATTGCTCTCTCTTTCTTTCGCCTCTCTGCTTCGTGCACGACAGTGGAGGGCCACATGATCACGCTCGCCACCTTGCTCAAAATGAAGGTCGACTTGTACACGATGGACCATCGCGGCACCGGCCGCAGCTTCTTCCTCGACTGCAAAGCTGCGCAGGCGTTCACCGCTGGAAGCCCCGCAGGCGTGAACGCCAACTACGAAGAGCTGCCGAACTGCGTGGCCGACATCTTGCACCAGATTGAGAACAAGACCGAAGCTTTCTCCGTCACGAGCGCCGCTAAGGACGTGGAGTACCTCACGGCCAACTTGTACCCGGCCGACGTGCACACGTATATCTACGGCGTGAGCTACGGGTCGTACTTCACGGAGCGCATCATGCATCTGGCTCCCAAGCACGTTCGAGGATACATCCTCGACGGTGTCGTCCCTGAAGACAACCCGTCGTTCACGACCACGACGGTCGACCGAGTTCCACCAGGTGTGTTTGCGCGCGTGCGATGCATGGGTCGTGTGTGTTGTTGCTACCTACCTGCACGCGTGGCTGGTTATTGCTTCAGGGTCTGACCAGTGTACGAACTGAACTGCCTGCTTTCACAACGCAAACAGCCGAGCGCCTCGCGAAAGCGTGCGAGAAGGACGCGTTCTGCAGCTCCAAGTTCAGCAACGAGGCGACACAGCCTGGCGGATTGCACGCGGCATGGCTGGCGCTATACGACACGCTCGACAAGGCGGCTCCTGGTAGCAACAAGTGCGCCGATTTGCTCCGAGCTGCCAAACCGACAGCCCCGCCGTCGTACACACTCCGCAACCAGTTGGGCGACTACGGCGCGGAGATCGGGAAGCGGGTGGCTATCCCCGCTTTCTACTACCGCGTTCGCCGCTGCGATGCCGGTGACGTTGCGTTTCTCAACAGCGTGTTTAGTGTCGCTGACGTCTCGGCGGATGGCTCGGTTCAACCTTTGTCGCCTGCCTCGTACGACCAAGTCGGGGAAGACTCGCCATTCCTCGGTGCCATCATTAAGTCGTCCGAGATGTGGACTGTGCCGTCGCCGTCGTGGGAAGACGAGTTGAAGGAGTACAAGAAGGGGCTGCTTCCCAGCGACATGTCGCCGCTCTTTGGATGGTACTGCTTCTTCTCGGCTACGTTCAGCGACCCGGCGTGCACGGACCTGAAAGTCACGAACCCCACGATCGACTTCTCCAAGCTGAACACGCCAAAGTTCTTGTACAAGCCCGACCAGTACTGGCACAAGTTCGCCGCGATCCCGTCACAGGCGAGTGTGCTCATCGTGAACGGCAAGCTGGACTTCCAGACCGTGAGCGACGGCGGCGTGCGCGAGTACGAGAACCTGAAGGGCGACGCCGCTCAGAAGATGATGGTCGAGTTCGAGTTCGGTGGGCATGGTGCTGGCATCGGTCCGTCGACATACAGCGACGACACGTTGTGCGGCTACAAGATCATCGCGTCGTTTGTAGCGGTGGATGGGAAGACTGGCGCTGTGGACACGAAGTGCCTCTCGGCGGTACCGCCGTTCGACTTCAAGGACCTCAGTGCGCTGCAGATTCTCATCCCGGGTCTCAAGAAGGCCGAGGACTTCTACGACGCCGACCTGACTGCCTTGCTGTCCGGCGAGTCGAAGGGCACTTCCGACGACCAGAACGCTAAGAAGCTCCGCCACATTCAGCACCTCCGCCTCCGCTTCGAGAAGGCACAGGCGGTGGTTGAAGCCGCCCGAAAGGAAGCGAACGGCGGTGACGATGGACGCGACAACGAGGACGCTCGTCGCCACAAACACGTTCACATTAAGGTGCACAGTGCGGCGACAACTGCCGAAGTGGACGACTTGGGTCGCCACAAGCACCACCACCAGACACTCAACTACCCGCACGCGAAGGTCAAGCTGTCGAAGACGCAGGCGTAAGTAGGTCAGTCGAACTGCTCATTGACGGCGTTGGTGATGGCGTCACGTTGCAATCATCAGTGTAGGCGATGCGGAGAGAGAGAGAGACCCAGTACCGGCACAATGGCGCGGTGCATACGTTGTAGTAGCTTGTTAAACTCCAGTGAATTCGTTGGTGGAGAGCTCCAGTTGATCCTGGAGTCTGCTGACATGGCGTGTGGAAGTAAGTGCAGCGTCTGTGCAGCTGACGAGTGACTTCGTGACTCGCTTCCGCCATGATTGTTGCGATGATCACACGTGATTGACCTCTGTCACCGCCGATGTTGCTGTCGCGAAACTTGTATCGTGCTACGAGAACTGTCTTGGGTGTATGGGCCGGCCTAACAGCGTGATGAGGATACAACGTAGTCGAGCTCAAGTTAGCAGTCCAGTAGTGTAGTCCAGTGCTAATGCAGACATGGTTGTCTGTCGATCGTATCCGACGCAGTGTATTACAATCAAGAGCGAAGTTTGTTCGCGCAAGGCCTAGGCGACCATGAGTACAAGGCTGACCGAGAGCAGAGCGGCAGTGCACACCGCGACGCTCGCAAGTGGTCGCTCGCTGCTCGAGGAGGACGATGACGGTGTAGGAGTAGGCGTCTTCGACGACGATGATGACGACGACGCTGGTGGCAGCGTGAAGAGCGACGAAATGCCCGAGTTGTTGTTGTCGGCATCGGCATCCTCGCCGAAGACCGGGCTCGGCGTCTTCGCAGACGTCGGTGCCGGAGTCTTGGACGGCGCCGCAGTCGTGGGAACCGGAGCAGACCCGATCAGGACTGTGGCCGAGCGAAGGACGTCGCCGCTGCCCGTGATGTTGCAGCGTGCGCGGTACGGCGTGCGGGTCACGCACGTCCCTTTGAACTCGCGCAGAGTGCCGCTCAGCACGCCCTTCACGGTGCAGCTCGCGCCAACGCTGTCGTCGGTGCAGGTGGTGAAGAAGGTGGAGGTGCAGTAGCCAGCTTCGCACGCGCCTTCCTCCTCGTACACTGCCGCCGTTTTGCCCGTGCTCGCGTCCGCTTCCGTGTAGGCGCTCTTGCACGGCGTGCCGTCGCTCTTGTCGACGCACTGGTCGCGCTTCACGAGCGTGTCGATGTCCTCAGTCTCCATGCACTGCATCGGCTTGCCTTCACCGAGCATCGGGTAGCAGAACTTGAGGTACTTGAGCGACGTGAACGCGGACGAGCAGGTCTGGAGCAACTTGGCGTCGCTCGAGCACTCTTTGAGACTCGTCATGCAGAGTTCCGTCTGCGAGCAGCGTGACTCCTCACCGAGGTAGTTGGTGCACGCGCGTCCAGGGCCGAGGTCGTAGCACGGGAGTTGGGCATCGGTGCTGAGAGCGAGGATGGCGGCGGCGCAGACTGCGAGCGAGAGCGAAGGCGTCTTCATGATGAGTTGTGTCGAGGCGACTCGGGGTTGGCTGGCTACGGAATGTTGTGTTGGTGTGGACAGTGGTTGGCAAGTGTGCGAATGACTGACTGGCCGAGTGCTTGTCTGCTTGCCAGCTTGTCTGAATGGTAGAGGGAGGGGGTGGTGGTGCTGCCACGGTGGAGGGGATTGGTGGTGGTCTTTTGAAAGCGAGTGTAGGTGTTGGCCTTGCCTTGTTGGCCTTGTAACTCGTCATTACCGGAGGCCAGAAAGTCAGTGGATAACGTGTGCGAACCATAAGGTCGGGCATGTGGTGTGGACGAGTCCTCTCCTTGTGCTGGTGGACCTCGACGACGTGGCGATTTCGCGTGGTCCGAAGTTCGGCGAGCACACCGACGTTGATGCCTTTCGGGGTGAGTGGTTGGAAAGTCGTGCTGAACACGCGCTTGTCGGACTCCGGGAACACTGGAGCGCCAACGCCAGACACGATAAGCGCAGCCGACGGCTCGAGAGATGGCGCTGCTATCTGACAGCAAGCGAGCAAAAGCGCCTGATCAGTCAGCCAATGGCTGCTCACTTGTTGGTTTACTCTGTGCCACTCCGTGCGTGGCGTGGGCGTGCTGAAGTTTGAACTGAGATGGGATCAGCTGGTCCTGTGTGTCCCGCCTTTCACTGGCTTGTAATGAGCCATCTGGTCGCTGAAATCCATCGGGAACTTCACCTTGCAAACCAGCAGCCAGTCAACCAGTGAATCTCATCGCCGCCTCGTACACTGCACCCGAACACACTGCGAGAGACGTGTGACTCGAGCAACCGCATCCTCCCACAATCATCGCCGCCATGAAGTCGCCTCAGCTCACGCGTTTGATCGTTGTTGGCGCCTTCGTGCTCCTCGGATGTCGGCACTACACCACAGCGGACGACACCGACGTCATCTGCTACGACGTCGCCCCCGGCCAGCCCTGCAAGAACGCCAAGGGCCAAGACTCGCGCTGCTCTCACAACTCGGTCTGCATCGATGACTTAAAGGACTGCCCGAGCACCTCGAAGCTACTGGAGAGCTGCTCGACGATCTACACCAACTACTGTTTCCCAATGTTCGACGGCAAACCCATGCAGTGTCTGAGCGTCGTAGACATCGAGACGATCGTACAGCGCGATGCATGCAGTGGCAAGAGTGACGGCACGCCGTGCAAGAATGCGTACGCGGAGCCGAACGGCAGAGCGGCGCTCACTGCGACGGTGTACGAACAAGAAGGCTTGTGCGAGGACAGCGCCTGCCTGGCCACAACGTTCACTTCCTGCAACAGTGATAAGATTGGCGCTGCGTGCTCCGTCAACGCTGTCTCGGACGGTGACCTCGTGCGCTTTGACGGAGTGTGCACACGCGAAGAGCCGTACCGCCCGTGGTGCAAGAGCAGCGGCAAGGGTGCGGTCATTCGATCCGCAACGGTCCTCGTTGGCGCGAGTAGCAGCTCTGTCGCTGCGTCAACCCCGCCGTCGTCGAAGACTCCGAGTCCGTCGGGTTTGGGTGTCACCAGCCAGCGGAACGCCACGTCTAGCGGAGTGCGTCTTTGGTGTTTGATGCACTCACGCACAACATACCTGCTAGACTCCAGATCGATCGCCGTGGACTGACAAAGTCGCTATACGTGCGTGTCTCTATGTATGCAGAGTCTTGAAGCAGCCCCGAGCCCAACTGTGACGCCGTCGCCCACCGTGTCAAGTGGCAGTGGCTGCGCGTCTGTGGCGTTGATGACAGTGATCCCAGCTCTTCTCTCGACGACACTGGCGCTCATCAGCCTGTAGCTCCCTAGAATGCGCAACGAGAGAGCCCTTCACTCCCTCCCGCTCTAGATCAACACAGGCACATGCGTTTCATTCGTCTGTCCTTCCTTCCTTCCTCTCCCTCTCTCAGTTGTGACTACAAGTAGATCTGCTCGTCTTCCTCCATCTTGTGGTGCAAGCTCACAGACTCGACCGCGAACTCGCCGAACTTGATCTCTTCGCCGGTCTTGCCGATCAGGAACCGCTTCTTGTAGACAAAGTTCGGATACGCCTCCTCAGTCTGCACCGCGACGAACCGCTCGGCACGCGCGTTGCCACCTCGCGGAGGCTCCAGACGCGCGCGCTCGTTCGGCAGCACGATCACGAGCGCACTCAGCACGAGCAGCGCGACGCAACCGACCCAGGTCGAGATCTGCCCCACCCTCGTGTTGCTGATGTAGATCTTAATGTACTCCCCGCTCTCACGGCCTTGCGCGTCTACCAAGCGGCGAGCGACCGCCATCTCTGCAGACTCGCCAGCTTCCGCTATGTCGACGACAGCAGCGTCCTGGAAGAGGTACCACAGCGCAGACGTGTACATCGGCTGTACCAGGTGCTGGTTCAGGAACAAGTGGTTCTGGTCCACGTACTGCTGGTACGAGTCCACAGCAGCGGAGCACGACGTGCTTGAATCAATCGGCGTTGCCGCAGTCGCCGCCTGCTGACCCTCGCTGTTCGTGAGACTCACGATACGAGCGCGCGCACTCCCGACTGCGACCTTCCGCTCAACAAGTTCGACGAGGCGGACCGGACTCGCACTCAGTCGCGATGCCACGAACTTGGCGCCGAGTACAAGGTGGCGATCGCCGGATGCCAGTTTGTGGTGCAGCACGCGGCAGTCGGCGAGCGACGGCGACGCTGCAGGAAGGCACACGCTCTGGAACGCGTCGTACTTCCACGACAGCTTCCCAAACGAGAACACGAGTGTGTGTTCTGGAGCCGCCGCTTGAGGCTTCGCGGGATGGCCGCCGCTGCTTGTGACAGACGTGAAGCCAAAGAGGAAGGCTGCATCGTCCACTGGCCGACACCCTCGCTCGTCAGTCGAGTTGGAGTTGTCTGCACAGTACCTCGCGAGAGAGATGTGCTTTCGAGGCAGTTGACACAGAGCAGACGTCGAGTCGTTCTCGAGCAGCACACACGACGCGGAGCCGCAGGCCAGAACGCGACTCCCGTCGCTCTCTTCTCTCGCAGCCTGGACTGGGATTGTGACTGTCATCGCATCCAGCTGAACGAGTGGACTCAGCGGCGATCGCTGCAGCGTCACATCCATAGCGTCGTAGTCCAGTGGGCCGAGCTCGAGCGCCTGAAAGCGCCGCGTGATCTCGAGCAGCAGAGACGACGCATTCGCCTCCTGCGTGTTGCGAGGCTCGCGCTGCAGTGACGACAGCGCTGGCTCCTCGCGTGTGCCCACCAGAGCGCCGAGTTGCTGGCCGCCTTGCGCCAGAAGCTCCCGAACAGTGGACGACGGCATCGGCAGCGAGTCTGGCGCCACGAAGACGCCTCCTGGAGCGAGAGTCGCGGATTTCGAGCGCTCCCACGACGCCGTCTCTGGGTACACGAGGTGGTGCCAGCTGCGCGCAGGGAACCCGAACGCGGCCGACGGGAGCGACTGCAGAAGGGTGTTGAAGGCGTCAGACGTGTCGCACGTGGACGGGCGGAGCGGAGGAGGCGCGGGAAGCACGCGTCGCGACAGCGCTGTGCGCAGGACCGTCTGCTCCAGCGGCGCCACCGCTGTGCTGCTCGTGAGCTTCCGCGTGCTGTGGAGCGCGCGTAGAGGCGGCGGCGGCGGCTGCTGCTGCAGGTGGCGCGCACGCATCCGCCGGTCGCTCTCCGCAGCCGTGCGCTGGTTCGCCTGGACGGCCGAGAAGCTGTTGCCGAGCGCGACCATGACGAGCGGGATGAAGAGCATGAGCGCAATCTTCTTGAACTTGCTCACCTTCATGGCCGGGTCGTCGCCAGGGAACCACTTGAGGTTGTGCAGGTACACGATGAAGACCGGCAGGAGCTCGCCGAGCAGCAGGCCGAGAACGGACTCGCCGAAGCCCATGACGATGCCCGAGATCGAGTTGATCCAGTCCACGCGGTCCTCCGCGTCTTTCGCCGCCACGTTCGTCATCGGGAGGCCGCGCACGAGCAGCGCCGTGGCGCCAGAGATCGCGGCGGCGGCCACGAGCACGAGCAGCGCGAAGCGCTTCCAGCGGAGCACGATCTCGGCGCGCGGCTGGGCGAGTTCGCCGTACTCGACGGCGCCGTCGTCCAGGTCCTGGCTGTTGATGCTCTGGCTCTCGAGTGGCAGCTGCGCGTGGCGGACGTGGTGGTGGTAGTGGTGGTCGTGGCTCCCATTCGTGCTACTGATGTGGCTGGGGAGCTGCTGGTTGGTGTCGCTGTGGTGGCTGCTGGCGCCAGGGCCAGAGTCCAGCGACGCGCGGTTCAGGCGCGCCGACACGAGTGCCGCTGCGTTCGCGGGCGTCCGCTGCGAGGCCAAGATCGCGGCGGGCGAGTCGCACTCGAAAGCTTCCTCCGAGAACGACAGCGAGGACGCGACCGGCGCCGGCTCCATTGTGGAGGTGTTCCGCCTGTGGTGCAATGAGAACAAAACGGTTGCGAGATGGACTAAGCGCCTAGTTGCACCGGAGCGCGGTATTTGCAGGTGTTGCAAGCTAGGGTGGTTTCGGCTGACTCTCTGAACCCAGGTGATTCAAGAGTCAAGAAGCCCCTTCTTCCGCGTGACGGGTGACTGAATGGGGCGGCGCGACGGAGACGGCGACGGTGCGCTCTCCTCCTCCTCCTCCTCCTTCTTCTACTGCTTGACACACACTCTCTCTTGCCACCCCAGACGCCCACTTGAGCGAGTTCACCTACGACGCCCACGACACGCCACTGCAGCCAGACATGACCGACCTCCATGGGACCGGAATCGGAATTGGAGGCGGCGGCACCGCTCCCGACACTGCGAGCCGGTATACGGACCGCCATACGATCGTGGACATGAGCCTGCGCTCCATGCGCTTCGTCGTGCTCGTGACGTTTGCGCTCGCTGCTGCGTTCACGTACGCGACCGCCACGAGGGCGAAACTCGAGCTCACTAAGGTGTACACGAACGGCGCCGAGCCGACATCTGCGAGCTTTCTAGCGGACGTGAAGCTGCAGCTGTCGAACTACAACGCGCTCTTTGGGACCGTCATGTTCGCTGGCAGCAAGGTCTTTGAGGTGTACACGGAGACGCTCATCTACCCGACGCTGCAGACGTACCTGCACAACTGCTCGCTGTACCCAGGCGACCAGCCGCAGCGCGTGCACTCGAAGGTCAAGGCGAACGCGATCTTCTGGGGCCTCAAGTCCATCGTGATCTTCATGAACGTCGGCTTTGCGAGCCTGTATGTCGGCCAGACCAGCAAGGCTGCGAGCGACAGCCGCCGCCTCGAGACGCTCACTGTGAACGCACTCGAGATGGACGCGCTCGTGAGCCGCATGGCGTGGGGGCGAGCGGCCGACGCAGCTGCCGCCTTCGGAGGTGGTGTCGATGGACGCGACACAGTTCTACGCTCTGTCCTGGACGGTATCACGGCGCCGTTCGATGCCGACGGGGCGGCTGCAGCGCACTGTCGAGGACGGCGATCCGATGACGCGCTCCTTCTGGACGATCTGGACGCGTCGGCAGTGGCGCTCGGCTTCCCAGTGCACGAGTGGAGCGCTGGTGTGCTCCACGCCAGTGGTGGGACGACCACTCGGTCGCTCCACTTCTCGCTCAGCGAGCTGACGAGCGACGGCGGAGCGAGTGTTACACAGCAAGCGACGCACGCGTTCGGCGTCGACATCGCGACGACCGCCCGCGAGCTGGCGGCCCAGGGTGTGGCGGTGTTGCGCGCCACGCTCGGGGATCCGACGCCGCCACGGGTGTTCCCATTGACCGACTCGTTCGCTGCTGTGGTCGAGCAGAGTGTGAGCGCTCTGAACACGACGCTGGCGGCCGTGGTGGAGCGAGTGGAGGACGTGAAGCTGCGCTTTGAAGTGTTAGCGCTGACGGACGACGTGTCGATGATGAGCATGACGCTCGACGTGTCCGTGCCGATCGGAGGCGACGCAGAGCTCCTCTGTGGCGCGCATAGTGGCGAGTGCGTGACCTCGCACCGTCTCGATGCGCGTCTGCGATCGGAGGTGTCGATTCTACCGTACGTAGGCGGCGAAGACCGAGCCGAGGACGACGCTGCGTTCGTGTTTGGCCTCGGTCGCTCCGTGACTAGCGGTGGTGGTG
Organism: Globisporangium uncinulatum; assembly: GCA_023333755.1. Taxonomy (NCBI): domain Eukaryota; phylum Oomycota; class Peronosporomycetes; order Pythiales; family Pythiaceae; genus Globisporangium; species Globisporangium uncinulatum. The sequence goes on from JAASFJ010000247.1 coordinate 27,803, forward strand.
CGAACTCGACCGTGTCGAAGCAGGCTCCACTGGAGGTCGTGCTCTCACTCTCATTCGCAAAGTTGGTCTGGAAGTCAGCACCGCTTCACGTGCGCCACGGCACCGAGTGTGCAGAGGACGCGAGTCGCTGCGTGGGACTGAGTGTGCCAGTGTCGTCGTCGCTGGCTGGAGACGGCGTCGTGCTCGTGAGCAGAGACGCGCTTCCACGCGACCACCTGAGCGCCTCGTTGGCACATCCGCTGCGTCTTGTGACGCTGAGCTCAGTGAGTCTTCCAAGCTCCCGTGGGTCGTTCGTGACGTGGGATCGGATCTCGGATGCTCGGTCGTTTGAAACGGGCGAAGGGTGTCCAGGTGCACTCGTGGACGCGTTCGTGCAGCACGTGAAAGAGAACCGACTGAGTCTGGAAACGCCGCTGAACGCGATGTACGCGTCGACGCTTCTGTATCTGTTCCAGAACGGCGTGTTCACCGAGTTCGCAGCCGACGAGAGCGACGGCACTGTCGCCGTGTCTCGCAAGCTGCTGCTCGCGGCGACACCGGGTGAGGCACTCGTGGAGATTGAGGTCGGCATCCCGACGTCGTCGTCGATCGCGACGTTCGCAGGCTGCGGCGTGATGGTGCTACTGATGCTGCTGGTGATCTTCTTCCCGACGGCGCGCGTGAAGCTGTCGCCGAACACGACGCCCGCAGCGCAGTACGTGCAGATTCTGACGGACGATCTGTACCCCGACATTGTGCACAAGAAGCGCATCCGGTTCGCGAACGGCGACGGCTTGCTCTTCAACGAGTACGTCGTGGACGCGATCGTGCTGCACGCGAAGCGAAACGAGAAGAAGAAGATTTACTTGTAGCCGCAGGATGGCTGGCTGGCTTAGAAGAAGGAGAAGAGATGAGGAACGCAATCGCGCCTCTGTGCTGTGATTCTAAACATCATGTTGAGGGAGTTTGTCGAGAGTGGTGTGGCAACGATCGATTCCATGCCATAACCGAAGGCATGGAGTTACTGTAGTACTGGGTCCTCAGTGAGTGGAGGAACTAAAGTTTGTATTGACATGAGATCGATGCGAGAGAGAGAAGGGAGATAGGAAACGATCGATTGGACAAGAAGACGGTCATTGTGCGAGTCGGGTGGTGTGGAGCGCTGTGCAGTGGCTGAATGAAGCAAGCGAGCTGTGCTGGCCTGGTGTGCGGAGAATGAGTCTGGGGCACCACTCGAGTGAGAACTCGGTGCAGGCAAACCAGACTTCAAACAGAGCTAGTAGACTGACGAGGTTGAGTTCAAATGAAAGTGTGCTTGCGTGCGAGAGTGAGTTGGCTGAGCAGATATGAGATACTTGCTGACGGAGCGAATCAATGCATGCGTGTGAGTGAATATGGAGGTTGACAGAGGGTGTGAGGTGGTGTGGGTTGGATGGAGTGCCAAGGAAGCCACTCTGTACGGTAGTGTAAGTGCGAGTTGGTTGTCGTTGTCAAGGTGCTTCGAGTGCGTCCGGATGATGGAGCAAGTTTGTATGAGTGTTGTAAGCGCGCTTGAGCAAGAGACCACCAGTTGGGTGAAACAAGTGCATGGGAGTGCAGAGCTGAGCGAAAGACGGACACCGCTGTGGTGGGAGCTGCATGTTGAGAATGAGTTCGCAGCATAACTCGAAGGTGAAGCAGTCAGACAATGTAGAACTCGACCAACGCAAACCGACTGACTAGGTAACAGGAGACTGACTGAGAGTGAGATCGGGAGTCGAGCGAGTGTGTTGGCTGGGCTTGCCGAAACTTGCAAGAACTGAAAGAGGCTGAGGGGGAGTTGAGATTGAAAGTTGACAGGAAGATTGCGAGGAAGACTGAGACTGTTTGCGAGCTAAACGAAAGCGATGACGAGAGTGTGCCAAGAGTTGGCGAGTGTGAGTTGATCGTCACGGTGATGATTGGCTAGCTTGCGTGACATGATGCAAGTGTATTCAAGTACGAAGATTGGTGTGAGAAAGCATGCGTGTGAGATCAAGTAGACAAGCATTGAGTTGATAGTGTAGTGGAGAAGGGATAGATCAAGGACGACGTCGAGTAAGTTGGTATGTGACGAGAGAGCAAAGAGTCGAGTCGAGTGAATGTGCTTGTGTGTGAGAGAGAGTACTCTCAAGGGTCAACTGCGCGTGTGCAGGCATCGAGCAAGGCATGAATAGTGAGTGAGTGAGGCGACGCATGAAGTGGATGATCGAGTGAAAGTAAGAGCAAGCAAGGTTGAGGGCAAGCAAGCTGGCGGGTGAAGGAGAAGAGGGCTAAGAGAGTGATCGACGAAAGTTGGCTAGGATAGAAGCAGGTGAGGAAGTGAAGCGATGACGAAGGAAGCAGCGTGGTGTCGTCAAGTGTCAATAGAGCGAAGTAAGCAAATCAGTGAGAGTAAACGCTGTGGTTCAAGAATCAAAAGACAGACTGTGTGAGTGTCCAAGTCTACATTTCGAACAAGCAGGTCAAATGAAACAACGAGCAGCAGACAGAGAGCATGCTGGACTCACCAGTCAACACGTTAGGCGATCGCAATGAAGGCAAGGAAGAAGTACTGTATATACCGAAATAGTGAGGACCACCCCTCCAGCCACTATTCTGACATAAAACTGCTCTGTCTAATAAAAACCAATTTCGGCCCTCTAATTATCTTGGTTAGTCTATTTAGCGTGAGAGGTTCGTTGAATCAATTATATAGCCTTGGTAAAAATCAATTCGAACAGTATGTGTTTGAAGGAGCTTTTTACTC
>JAASFJ010000248.1:0-30498 GCA_023333755.1 Globisporangium uncinulatum
GTAGGAATCATTCAGCCATGCACCTCTAGTTGCCGTGCTGGTAGTTGCTGCTAGGTATTGTGTTAGGTGCTGCTACGTAGCGTGTTGTTAGGTGCTGACAGGTGTCGTGCGTCCTGGATTCGTGCGGCTAGGTGAAAGTTAGGTATCGTGCTGCTACAGCTAGATGTAGCTGGGTATAGTGCTTCTTTGTGCAGCTGGGTATATTGCTGCGAGGCGCTGTTAGGATGTTTTATGTGATACTAAGTATCGTGCTGTTAGGTCCTGCTACGTCTCGTGCTGCTAGGTGCTACCGGGTATCGTTCTGCTAGGTATCGTGCCGCAAGGTGCTGCTAGTTATTGTGCTGCTACACCCAGTTAGATGTCGTGCTGCTAGGCATCTTACTGTTTCGTGCTTCTAAGCTATGCTAGTTAGGTCGTGCTGCTAGGTGCTACCAGGTGTTGTACTGCTAGATGTCGTGCTGCAAGGTGCTGATAGATATCGTATAGCTAGGTGCCGTGTTGATAGACACGCGCGGCCAGTTGGTGGTAGCTACCGCGTTGCTCGGTTCTGCTAGCTACCACGTTGCTAGGTTCTACTACGTATCGTGCTGCGAGGTTCAGGTAGGTACGGTGTATATAGGTGTCTTGTTGTCAGGATACGTACTGCTAGGTTCTCTTAGGTATTGTGTTGCTACGGGCTGCTTGGTATCATGCTGCTAATTGCTGCTATGTATCGTGCTCCTGGTGCTGCTAGGTATCGCGCTGCTAGTGAGCTAGGTATCGTGCGGCTATGTGTGGCTAGTATTGTTGTGTACGCTATCAAGATCAATGGTATCGAGCTAATTGGTATCGACCAAATCGGTATCGTCGTGCTAATTAGTATCGATGTGGTAGGTATCGTGCGAATTAGTATCGTGGTCATTGGTATCATGGTATTAGGTACCGTGTATATTGGTATTGAGGTGGTAGGCATCGTGCGAATCAGTATTGTGGTGATTGGTATCATGGCATTAGGTGTCGTGTTTATTGGTATCGATGTAGTAAGTATCGTGGTCCTTGGTGTCGTGGTGTTAGGTACCTTGTCAATTGGTATCGTACCACAGGTACCGAAAAACATAATTATTCACACTTAAAGAGCGTATATCACACATAAAGAGCTTTGTCATTAAATAAATAAAAGAGCGCAAAATTTACTCGGTTAAGTCTATCACTCGACACTAAAATTGCCAATAAATACTTAGAGCGAAGTTTCGTCTAAGTATAAAATCCCACCACTGTTGAGCACCACGCAACTTAGGCTGAAAAGGGTGTCCCGAATAAACTCAAGTTTAGAAATCCCGGTGGAATCTCGCAGCCAAAAATCTGCACTTGAGCTTCCAAAACGTGACAATCCCGAAGACTGTGCAAGATGATATAGTAGACTAGCCGGGCGCCGCCTGCTACGTGGGCGATTTTCTGTGATGTTGACGGTGTATCCTTGCTGAAATATAATGTTATGGTGCTTTGTTGTCGAGCCCATCAGTATCGTGTTGCTAGGACTGGCATCGTGCTGGAGGTGCTAGGTGCTAGCTGCTGGATGTTGTGATGCGTGTGCTGATTGGTTTCATGCTTATATGTGATGTAAAGCATCGTGCTGTTAGGTAACATAAGGTGTCGTGCTGGATGCTGCTAGGTCTCGTTCTGTAATGTGCTTACAGGTTTCGTGGTGTTAGGTGAAGATTGATGCTCGAGCTGCTAGGTATCTTACTATTTGGTGTTTCTAATTCTCATGTCGTTTGGTGTTTTAGGTATCAGCTGATTGGTACTGCTGGGTGTCAGGCTATTAGGTACTTATAGGGTTAGGCTGGCGTGTAGATCGGTATTGTACGGCAAAGTGCCGTGTTCACTTGTTAAATGTTGCTATCATCGTGCTGCTTGGTACCGTACTGGTAGGCAGATTGGTGCTCCTACGTATCGTGTGTAGTGGCGAGCTCCGTGTCGACAGCGCTAAATGCCATGGTGGTTTGTGTCTGTGCTCGCAGTTGGCGTGTTGCTAGGTGCCGGTAAACCACATGCGGTTTGTTGCTGATAGGTAGCGTGCTGCCAGGTATTGTGCTGCTTGGTGCTGAAATGTATCGTGGTGTTAGATATGGTGCTGGGTAGTGGTTGATGCTCATCGAACGTATGGGCATTGCGCTGCAAAGTGATGTCTACGTTTCGTGCTGTTAGGTACTGTGAAGTACCGCGTTTTTTCGTGTTCCTGAGCGTTGTGCTGCTAGATGTCGCAGCCTTAGGTGGTGAAGTAGCCGTTTTGTGTCGCTTTACAGTTCTTGATGCTAGCTGCTGCCAAGCATCGTGTTCTTAGGTATCGCATTGCGAGCTGCGGTTACGCATCGTGTTGCTACGTGCTGCTACGTGTTGTGAAGTTAGTCGTCATGCCGTGCATGGCGTGCCGGTAAGTGCTGATAGGTGTGTTGTTACTCGCGTCGATCCGATGTGTACCGTGACGTTAGGCATCGAGTTGTTTGGTTTCCTATTGCTTCTTGTCCCGCAGCTGGGTGCTTCTACGTGTCGTGATATGTACTGTGCTTTGTCTCATGACATAAGTCGTGACAGGATTCGTGCAGATAGGAGTCGTCCTAGGTTTCGCGCTGTTAGGTGTCATGATGTTAGGAAATATATTCAGCCACATATCATGCTGCTAGATTTCGGTCACCCACAACTTCACTTACTACGCCTTACCGCTAGTGATGACCCTTCTTTTTCTCCCTTTCTTGTCTGTTGCAAGCTCACATACGTACCGCAGCACTCACCTCATGTCCCACCTTTCTCACACGCCACACTTATCTGATCTCAGATCAGCCCCACTCCCACTTTCGCACTTTAAAAAGCACCAACCCCGGACAGGTGTGCTCTTCTGACCTTGCCAGCCCCTCCTGCACGCGTCCTCACGCCCAAATATAAATACTCTTCACACTTTCGATAACACACAATACTACCCCTCTCGTCTACAATCCCCCCAGCTGCTAGGTATCGTGTACGCCAGATGATGCTAGGTATAGTGCCGCAGTTCTGCTATGTATTGTACTGATGAATGATTTATTGGTATTACGGTACCGTTCTGATAGGTATCATGTATTGCCAAGGTGTCGTGCTGTTTGCTTTCAACCTGCTTGGTATTATTTCTCTTGGTGTCTTGGTTCTTAATATCGTGCAAACGCTATCGCCGTAGAAGGTATCACATTTTTGGTATCGTGAAAATGGTATCATCGTAGTAGGTATGATGTCGCCGTAGTAGGTATCATGTTTTTCGGTATCGATAAATATGATATCATGAAGAAAGATATCTTTTATTCGGTATCGTAGTGTTAGGTATCAAACTTCCATAAATTACCAAAATGCGTGCGTGACAGGTACTGTACTCTCTGCGACGCGCGCAAACTCAAAAAAAGAGAGAACCCCAAAACGCGGAACAGGTGTCCCGAGGCGTGACTGGACGCGGTGCAAGAGTACATTAGAGAGATTCCGAAATCGATCAGCAATACCGTCAATACCGAAGTGGTTTAGCCCACCAGTTTGGGACTTGGTACCGGTACGCAGTACCTGATAGATTGGTATCAAATATCAAATTCTAACAATTTGATATTTGATACCAATCTATCAGGTATTACGTTACCAACGTTGTTGATACCTAAAGGCTTGATTAAATTTGATTTGCCAATCCCACAAGCTCAAAGCTTGGAAATTTGAAGCTTCGGTGGCAGCGCATAATCAATGATGATTATACGCTGCCACTGAAGCTTCAAATTTCATTAGAGAAATCGAACGCAAGGATTCGACCTTTTTCGCAAAAAAATTTCATATCCGCATTTTCATCGTCGCCTGTAACTATTTTCGCAGGGATTCGACATTTGTTACTGTTATTTTTGCAGGGATTCGATATTCATGTGTATATTCAATCCAGATTGTCTAATCCTGCTTTTTCGTACTTGACTGCGAGTTGGCTTGGCCGCCCCCAGTGCGCACACGCCTGATTGAACGCATGAAGGTGCTCCCGCTCGGCGGCAGCCACTTCGTGGACATTGGCGGGCTCGAGCTGCTGCTCGACTGCGCACTGACGCCGCCTGTGGCCTCCGCCGCTGGAGAGTCCCCCACTGTGCTGCGCGTGCGCCTGCCAGCGCTGCACGCGGTGGACGCGTCGTCGCTCGATGCGCTGCTGCTCTCAAACGCGCCGAGTCTGCTCGCGCTCCCGTTTCTCACCGAGCATCTCGGTTTCCAGGTAGTATGCGTTCGTTCGTTCGTTCGTTTTCTGACTGGACGACTGACTGATGGTTCCCATTCGCCCAGGGCCACGTCTTCGCCACTGAGCGCACGCTCGCGTTCGGCCGCGTGCTCCTGGAAGAGCTCGCAGTCGCTGCTGAGCGCCACACGATCGTATTTGAGCTTCCCAACAGCACACAACTGCCTGCATTCTCGCTCGCTGACGTCGCTGCAAGCTGTGCAAAAGTGACGACTGTCGAGTTCCACCAAGTGCTCGCACTCGGCTACGGCGTGCGCGTCACGCCACTCAGCGCCGGTGTCTCGTTAGGCGCGTGCACGTGGCTGATTGAGAGCCCAAATGAGCGGTTCGCGTACGTCGGCGCTGCGTCCGGAGACTTGAACCGGCACCCGCGGGAGATCGACTTGGCGCCGCTTGTGGACTGCGACACGCTGTTGCTTACAGACTTAAAGCCAGAACGGGACCCACACGCAAGCACAGAGCGACAGGTCGAACGGGTGCTCGCAGCTGTGAGCCGCGTCGTCGACCGTGGAGGCGTCTGTGTTCTGCCGTGTGGCTTCACAGGCGTGCTCTTTGACCTCCTTGAAGCCGTGCACGCAGCGTGTGTGCACCATAAAGCGCCTGTGCCCATGTACGTTGTCGGACTGGGCGCTGGCCGTGCAATGGCGCTCGCGCAGACTGCGGGCCCCGAGTGGCTGTGCGAGAAGAAGACGGAGAAACTGTACGCTGGCGAGAGCGCATTCGTCCACGACGCGCTGCGCCGCAACAACCTCCTGACTGTCGAGACAGAGCTGAGTGCGAGCATGGCGGCTGCGTTCCAGGTACGGAGGAGTGGTAGTGAGTGGTGGGATACGGTAGTCCGACCTGTGACTGACACTTAAGTATCAACTGATGAGGACAGAGTGCGAGTATCGTGTTTGTGGGCCACCCGTCGCTTCGTGTTGGACTCGCTCCGGAGCTCCTTCGCATGGTCGGCGCCGACAGCCGCAACGCGGTGCTGCTCATGGGTACGTGGCGATTCGATCGATCGATCGACTGGGATGACGCTACGACGACAAGCGCCACTGACTGATTGGCTCCGGTCGTGTGTCCATCTTGGGTCGTCTCTAGACCCGTCGATCGACGTGCACGACGCACTGGACGCGCTCAGCGGGTTCGAAATCGAGAAGATCGTGTGTCCGATCGACCCGCGGCTGAGCTGTGGCGACGCGAACCAGCTGATCGCACGCTGCAGCCCCAAGACGCTGCTCGTGTCGCGCGAGTTCACGCTCGACCCGGCAACAGGGTCGACTGGGAGTGGGAACTCGAGCGAGCCACCGAGCGAGCTCCTCTCGCACTTTGCGCGTGTCATGCCGCTGCACGAACTCACGGCTGCGAAGCCCAAGACGGAGCTCGTGACGGTGCCGATGCGCGTGCTGGAGCCGATTGTTCTCGACAAGTCGCAGAAGTACGTGGACGGGAAGCTGGACCCGAGCGTACGTTACGCGTAGGCGTCACGGGGCTCTATTGGGATGGACTTGACTACGAAGCATGGATAGAAGAGGAATGCTAACTCTTGCTGGCTGCTTGGGCGTTCGCTCAGCTGGCGGCGACAGCGATGGTCACAGACGTGAACGGGAAAGCCGTAGCGTGTGTGAGCGGCGTACTGAGCGTCAAGCGGAAGGCGTTTGTGCTCGAAGCTCCACCGACCGCACCATACTCTCCTACTTCACACGATGCTGTTGACGACAGCCCGCAGTACGCGAAGCCGTCGACTGGGAAGCGGAAGACAAGCGCAGCGAGTGCGTCGCTGTCGCCGCCGGCAATCGTGCTCGGCTCGCACCGGGTCGAGTACCGTGAGAAGAGCGCGCTCTTACTCGGCCAAGTGGACGAAGACAAGCTCGAGAAACAAGTGAAAGCAGTGCGTGGTCGTGGAGCGAGCCGACAGTGTGTGTGGGGACGCGTGTGTGCAGGCAACTGACACTCCTCACCGGTGTCGTCTTCCTCTTCCCAGCATGATTCGCACGCACAGGTGTACATCTCGCAAGGCCAGGGCGACGCGGACGTGTTCATGAGCATCCCGTCGCTCGACGCACGCGTGACGCTATGGAAAGAGGCAGCGAAGACTGTGATCGAGACGGAGAAGGAAGACGCGCGGGCGCTGCTCACGAGCTTCGTTCTCGCTCAACTCGTCGTCCTCACCCAGTAGGTTCTGTTCCGTACAGTACGGTACGCCACAGCCACTCACTGCGACTGCACGGAATGTCAACACGCACTCGCTGTCGTTCGTCCGTCACACGTCAGTCACACGAGCCGCAGCATGGCTCGGATCTCCTTGTCTTCTCGCACGCGCTTGCGGATCGCCCGGCGTCGGACATGCGCAGCTTCGTCCGCTTGCTCGGCTCCGTCCACGTGCTGCCGTGCGACCGACGCCTTGGTTCGCTGGTTGCTCACAAACCAGTGGCTCTTGGCGTCCTGGCGTCTCTCGCGCGCTGCCGCACTGGTGCGTCGCACCCGCTCTGCGAGCGCTATCCGTGCGTCCTCCCGCTCTTCCTGCGACTGCGCGACTGCCTCTCGTGCTGCGAGCCGCATCATCGCACCAGTCTGTGCTGCAAACGCCGTCTCGAAGCGCCGTGTGAGCTTGCTCCGTGTCGCCGCGAGCTTCTCAGACTCGATCAGCTCGCGGACATGGAGCGTCTCGGCTTCGCGCGCGTACCGGAGCCGCTGGAGCTTGACGTCCATGTCGAGCTGGATGCCAGCGAGGTCGGCCGCGTGCTCGCGTTGGAGCATGCGACGGTCGACGACCAGCGCCTCCATCGCACGCTCGCGCTCTTCGCGGAGGTCGCGCACGTGGTGCGCGCGATCGTCGCGCTCTTGCTCGCGTTTCGCTTCGAGCGAGTCGAACTGGGGCTTCCCGGCACGATCTACGAGCATCTGGTGGCGGCTGCATCTGTTCGCTCCTTCTGAGGCTTCTGTTGCTGTCGGTGGACGACTGGAAGCGCTAGGTACGAACGTAGTAGACGTAGTAGCGGATGGTGCAGGTGACACGCCCGGCACAGTCACGTGCAACGACGCTGGCGGTCGAGGAATCATCGTAGGCGACGGTGACGACACGGCTCGGGTGTCGTTGATGAGCCGGCGTCGTCGGAAGTGTGGCGCCGAGTCGAGTCGAGCTGGTGCGTTTGCCCGTGTCGACACTTGCGACAATGAAAGCAATGGACCGGTCGACAGCACGGACGAATCGAGCCGCGCGCGCACGAAAGCCCACCACGGCGACGGAAACGACGCATCGAGCCACTGCGCACACTCGTGGAGCACGGCCGCGCTCTCGTCGGGCGTCGCCACTTGGTCGAGAGCCCACTGCCCGTGTCGCATCGTCAGAGGGGCAGTGAGTACACTCTGCGAACTGACGTGGAACACTCACTCGAGTACTGTACCTGGTGATGCCGGAGTGCAGCGCCGACGAGCGCTTCGACCGAGTACAAGCGCGCGTACGAGCGTGTGACAGGGTCGAACGTCCTGCTGAGCAGCACGAGCGCTCGCTTGCGCGCTTCGTCGACGCTCTCGAACGTGAGGCGCATGAACGACGTCGCGTCAAGCGTGAGCACTGACGGCTGCGCTTGAGCGAACTGGGTCGTCTTGGTCGAGAGGCGACGCGAGAGCTCTGCGACACGCGCCGACGTCTCGACCACCTGTCTGCACAGCGCGAAGCTTCGGAAGAGGTCGCGTGAGGCGGTGTTGTCTGGCGATGGAGGAGACCCTGGCTGCTGGTTCACTGCTACGAGGAGCTCTCGCTCGAGCAGCGTCGGCTCGACCAGCACGCGTTCCGTGAGCAGCCTCGGCGTGGCGTCGTCGTCTCTCGTCTCCATCGACACTTGCGTGTGCTCGGGCGTACCAGGCAGCCACACTGGAAGGTAAGCAGCTCGCATAGACGCACCGACAGGGCTGCTGCTGATACTCGGGTCCAGTCTGCGCGCTTGCTGCGAGTGCGTGCGGAGCAGCAGCGCACTGGGTGACAGCACGACCTCGACGCTGCCACCGACGATGCGACAGTGCATGCTGTGCTCTTTGCACCGCCGCATGGTGGCGCCCACTGCTGCCCACGATGACGCGTCCGAGACGACTCGGAACACGCTCTCTTCCATGAATAGCGTGCACGACGTGGTGGTCGCGCACAGACGCAGCGCCGATCGCACAAAGTCGAGCCGCTGCTTCAGCCCGAGTCGGAAGCGCCACCAGCGCTGGAGGCAGCACAGTGCGCGACTGATTGCAACGTCGCGGCTGTGGCGCTTCGACTGTCGCTGGTGTGCACGCCACGCGCACTGGATCGAGACTGCCGCGCTCATTGCGCGCACCTGTGCGTACGAGAGCGCGAACGCTGAGGTACACGAGCCCGCGAGCGTCCGGTCGAGCGCCGACAGGATCTGCAGGTACATGTCGATACTCCACGGTAAGAGCACGTGCATCGTCGGGTACAGCGACTCGTGCGCTCGTGCGGATAGGTGCGTGATCTTGGCGCGCTCCCAGTGCGCAGGACTGTGGCCGCGCGCACGAATGCGGACGCGCGCGAGCGTGAAGCGCGGTCGCTGGCACTGTTGTTGTTGTTTGACGCACACACGGAGCAGCTTCCGGTTGCAGATGACGAGGCGCTTCCGGAGCTCCAACGCGAGCTGCGCCAAGTGCACGAGCACTGCGCGTGGCTGCTGCTGCTTCGCTCGAGTGGCGGTCGGGAGCTCGCTGTCGGTGCTTGTTGTCGCACGTCCGTGCGCTCGTGTGAGCTCTGCGATCCGCTTTAGATCGCGCTGGAGGAAGTGCTTCTCAGTGACGAGCAAGCGGTTCTCGAGCGATCGATCGCTCGGGAAGACGCGCACGACCGCCGTCAAGGACCCCGGATCTATCGTTGCGCTTCGACTGGTGTTAGTGTTGGTTGTCGGCTGTGAAGGCTTCGTGCTCTCTGGCGACTGCTGGGGACTGCTGTACCTCCGTCGTGTGCGCACCATGGGGCTCTCAATGCGGAGCGAACACGTCGATTGGTGCGGAATGCGGAGAACACTCACGCCCGACGGCCGACAGCGCTCGCGGATGAACTGCGCGCGCTCTCCTGGCGCCATCGCCATGAGGAACGGATCACGGTGTGCTGCTCTGTCAGCGATCGCAAGCAGCTCGCACTCAAACTCGGGTGTGTAGTAGATGAACACTTGGTGCTCGTCCCGGAGCAGCCGCTTGGCCTTGTTCGCGTACCGTTGGTACGCCATCTGGCACCAGAAGCGGATCTTCTTGATCGCGATCGCCTGCTTCTTGAGGTGGAACTGGCGCTTCCACTCTTGCACGTACACGACGAGCTTCTTGAGTCCGTGCCGGGCTCGGGTCGGCAATAGCGGTGAGTCGGTGCTCGTCACTGCCAGCAAGCTCTCCAGACCGTGCGCGCATACGAGCTCTAGGAACGACCGCACGAGCGTTTGCCGTAAGAGGAACCCGCGCACGCACTTCTGGACCCGCACAACGAGCTCACAGACTCGCGCCACACGTGGCAGCTTGTAGGAGCGGGAGAGGAACCCTCGGACGACGCGCTGTATGACGACGACAGGGCTGACGCAGCACGCACGCGACGAACCAACATGGGAGTTGTCAGCATCCGCAACGTAGCGGTGCCGACACGTCAACCACAAGGATGGAAACCTCACCGACCTGTTGCGAGCGTGGGTGTTTCGGACCCGGGCTTCCGTGTCGCGCACGTACGCGAGCGCAAAGTTGTCGTCGACAAACTCGAGTGGCATGTGGAGACTCGACACGTCCATGTGTGGCGACAGAGCAGCGAACGTTGTACTGCCACCTACAAGCAACCGACGTGATCGTCAGTCCCACAGTCAGCAACGTCGCCACCGCTTCGTAAGCCACTGTCTTCTCTCTCCCTACCGTGTGTCTTCATGAGCTCGCAGTCTGTGACGACAAAGTCATCCATCGCTCGCAGAAACGGCAGCTTGTTGACGACGAACGCGCGGGCGTTCGCGAGGGCTGCGATCGGATTCCCATGCAGCGTGAGCCAGAGTAGGGTCTTGCTGCAGGCCTCGATCCCGTCGGCGTCTCGCCAGTGCTGGATCCGATTGTGCGCGAGGAAGCACAAGGTCAAGCTCGAGAAGCGGGCCCAGAAGTTGGCACTCGGGAGCTTCGTGAGCTGGTTCTGCGACACGTTGAGCACGCGCAGCGAGCGGGCGACTGCGAGAAGCGGAGTGAGGTCGTGGAGCGCGTTCTGCTGCAGGTTGAGCACTACGAGGTGCTCGAAGCCAGCGCCGCTGACTGCAAAGACGTTGAGGTGCGTCATGGCTTCTCCAGACCGCTGAAACACGAGCTGTTGCCAGCTTCCAAGCGTCCCGTCGTCGTCGTCCTCGCTGTCGCCTTCACCTTCATCGTCTCTGTCGTTGTTATGGACGCTCATATCACTCCTCTGCTCTTCGTCGGCGCGGTCGCTACTGGCAGCACATTCGCTCTCGTTGAAGCCGAGCGAATCGATGCACTCGTCGTCCGCATTGATGGTGCTCATGCTCTTAACACCCTCAACGTGTTTCGTGCCCATGATCCGATCTAAAAGCGCTCCGAAACGACTCAGTTGGCACCCGTTAAGGCAGACGGGTGTCAACTGAGTCAAGATCAACGTCTTGGGACGCAAGTGGCTCCGTCTACTCAATATGTTTATCGCATGTGGGGTTGGCCACAGGGTCATTCTGAGCCTTTACATGAACATCAGTGACCAGGCTGTGCAAGCTGAGCCACGAAGACCCTTAGCGTTCGTTCCCAGGCGGCATACCATAGTACTCGTCTCGATCGCCGTCGAGCGTTGGTGTCGCCGACTACATTGATGCGGGCGAATGAATGATCATGAGGTTGGGCGAAGATGACGCGATCGGCTGGACAAGCAGTGTCCAGAGATGCCCCGTGGTACTGTTTCCTGCCAATTCCGCCGTTGAACAAGACGCTCAGACGACCGAGCTGCTGTTGAGTTTTCAATCGACCATGTCGCCATCAGGGCACCACTGCGTATCAACTCGAACTGTGTGCGTACGCGGGCGGCGGACGACAGTCTCCTTCTACACTAGTACTGCAGGATCGAGTACAAGCCACCGGATGAGCGAACGTCAGGTGATTGGCGATCGTGGATCCACGCGAGTGGCGATCCTGTCCGGCCTGATGTGATCGAGAGACTCGACGAGCTGCAACTCTGGCTTCAGCCCTGGCTCCAGACTGAAGATCCAGTAATGGTAGCGAACACAGAGTCACCAACGTCTGAAGCACACACCACACCCGAGCCTGTACTAGAAGGACATACATACTTGTACTCGGGTGCGATGGATACGTCATCTTGCGTCTCGTGGAGTGGTTTCGTCTTGGATGCCTGGTCGTTACACGTCCAAATCGAGCTCAACTCAAATCAGGGTCAGCCGCTGGTGCTCATCTGCCCCCTTCCATTGCCTCCTTCTCTTCCCCCACTCCGCTCCAGCAAGCATGAAACGAGGCACGCCGGACACGAGTCTCTACAAGCCTCGACCGATCTCCTCCGCCCCAAGAACACGCTCATTGACAGCTTCAAGCACCGCGAATACGGCGCCAGCAAGATGCACAAACACGACCAGTAACGCCAACGCCACGCTGAGTGACTCAACTTCGAGCAGTCGAACTACCTCCAGCTCTTCTTCTTCGAGTCGCTTGGCCAAACCGACAACGTCGCGACCGGTGGCACCAGCCACTGCGACGACACGACCCCCACGCTCCGCTCCAGCTGCGTCGACTTCGACTGTCGCCAGCCATGCACCAGCAGCCTCAACCAAGGCGGTGACAAGGACGCTGCAATCGTCCGTGTCGTCTGGATTGGGGACCAAGGCTGTCGCGAGTCGCGTCGGACGCCCCGCGACCAGCACGTCCAGCAGTATGAAGCGAGCGACAAGTGCGCCTGCAACGAGCACTAGTGGCCGTCGCCAGCACTCCAACGCAGCTTCGAAGGTCGCCACGACCTCAATAGCCACCACGGCGCTTCACAGTTCCAACCAGGACGATGCCGACAGCGACAGCGGTGGATACCCTGCGTGCATGGAAATTGAGAGCATCGGGGACGCAGCGAGCCGCACTGAGGGCGCGTGCTCATCGTCCCCAATGACTGGCGAGATCAACATCATCACGGCCGTGCGGCTTCGGCCCATGTCGAGTGCTGAACGACACCGAGGCTACCGTCGTGTCGTAGACATGGCACTCACGGACGGGAACTGGGTGCGCATCGTCAACCCTGTCGCGCTCGCACCGAGTGCGCATCACACGCCGTCACCGCCGCCCGGGGGTTCGAAGCTCGGGCACTCGACACTCCGAGCACCTCCAGCACTCTCCTTGTCTTCGTCTGCGACTGCCGCGTCCTCGACTGTCGCAAGTGTCTTCCCACCGCAGTTCACGCAAGAGTTCCACTTTGACCACACGTTCTGGTCGTTCGACCGCGCTGACGGGCGGTGCGTTGCAAACCAGAGCATCATCTACGACGAGATCGGGACGTTCACGATCGAGAACGCGCTCCAAGGCTACAACTGCTCTATCTTTGCGTACGGCCAGACGAGCGCTGGCAAGACGTACACGATGATGGGCCCGTCTGAGACAGCAGCGTCAAGTGGCGGGACAGCATCACCGCAGTCGACTGCACCGTCGCCCACAACAACGACGACGACACCAGACGAAGCCACTGCTGGTGTGACGACAGCGTCGCCGGCTTTGAGCGACAGCGCGAGCTCCTCACGGCGAGGGCTCATCCCGCGCATCTGCCGTGGGTTGTTTGACCGGCTCGAGGAGCGCGACACGAGCAGCGACACGGACACCTACGCGATGCACTTAAGCTACATTGAGATTTACCACGAGCGCGCGTACGACCTGCTGCAAGCGGCTGCAGCACACGCAAGCGGCGGGTCGCTGAGTGCGAAAGAATCGCTCAAAGTGCGCGAGAGTCCCAAGACCGGCGTCTTTGTCGAGCGCGCGAACCAGGTGCGCGTGACGAGCTTCGCAGACATCAAGCTCCTCGTCGACGAAGGCAACCGCGTGCGCTCGGTGGCAGCGACGAGTGCGAACGCGCGCTCGTCGCGGTCACACGCGATCCTCACGCTCACGCTGCAGCAGTCTGTGGGCGGCGTGTGCCGTCAGAGTAAGATCTGCCTCGTTGATCTCGCTGGCAGTGAGCGCGCCGACGTCTCGGGCACGAACGGCGCGCAGCTACGCGAAGCTGGCAGCGTCAACAAGTCGCTCGCGACGCTGGCTGACGTCATCAGTGCGCTGTCGAAGCGGTTGGCGCCGGGTCACGGACTGCCGCCACCTGCAGAGCCGTTCGTGCCGTTCCGCAACTCGATCCTTACGCGGCTGCTGAAAGAGAGTCTGGGCGGCAACGCCAAGACGATCCTGCTCGCAGCCATCAGTCCGTGCTGCGCGCACTACGAGGAGTCCCTGAGCACGCTCAAGTACATTGAGCGCGCTAAGAGCGTCGTGAACGTTGCACGCGTGAACGTCTTAGAGAGCAGTCCCGACAGCCGCTTGGTGGACGCGCTGCGATGGGAGGTCACGGAGCTCAAGGCGAAGCTCCAGACTGCGTCCGCCCATCACTCAGTAGTCGCGTCATGGGAACATGCGACTTCGTCACTTGGAGCCAGTCACCGTGACGACGACCTACCTGACGAACCAACTGCATCGTCCGGCGTCTCGAGCTCGCTGGCGTTGCAACTGAATGACGAACTGAGTTCTCCCTTGCTCGACAGGGCCGACGACGATGCGAGCAAGGCAGCTGCTGGCCGTGACGGGTGCACCAAGAGTCCGCTGTACACTGCGTCGATCTGCTTTGACGAGAGAGAGAAAGCGAAGCTCGAACGCGACGTCGCGAAGCTCAAGGTGCAGCTACGCAAGCGCGAGCGCGAGTTCCAAGTGCACGAGTTCACAAGCAAAGCACTGAGCGAGCGGGTAGCGGTGCAGCTGCGCTTGTTCCGGGTCGCGTCGATCCACGAGACGGTGCTTGTGCGCGCAAAGTTGCGGGCGTTCGACCGCTGGCGGTTCTTCTCAGCGTGTACCAGTGTTAGGTGCGACAGTAGTGACTGTGTTGTTGCACCGGGCGACGAAGTGCAAGTGGTCGATTGCGTACCACTACGAGTGGACAAGAACGTGACGACGGACCCGGAAGAGGACAACAACGTCGTCGTGGACGATCGAGCGAAGACGGGCGATGCGAAGTGTCCAGTCTGTGCGGCCACGAACGCGCGGGTCGTCGACAAAGACGAGAACCCTGCACTCTGTGACGACGATGACGACGAGCTGGGACGTGGAGAACACAAGGCGAAAGGCGAGCTGGTCCTCGACGCCAAGTCGCTCCGAGCTATTGGAGTGCGGCGTCAGCAAGTCGACGTGCTCTGCTCGTCGATCGTCGGCGACTTCTTCGGCCACCACACGCTCGTAGCAGCGTCGAATGCAAAGAAGTCGTCGTCGAGAGATACGACGAAGTGCTCGACAGTCGCTGCTTGTACCAGCGAGAACAACCAGTGGGAGCCGATCGCACAGCTCCTGCCGGAGCTGAAGGCACGCGAGAGCGAGTGCGAGAACGACCCCAGCAATGAAGAGCACGAAAGGTCAGTGGACACTGGCGACGAGGAAGATACGAAGGACGCACTCGTCGCTGCGATCATCGACCACGACACCAGCGAGTCGAATCAGCTGCACGAAGCGGAGCTGACGCTGTCACTCGCGTTTGGGGACGACCTGGAGAGCATTCGAGATGATGTCGGCTACGCTGGCGCAGAAGATGATGCCGACGACAGCGAAGATGACGACGACGAACTCGAGGGCGCGGACGGCGAAGACGCGGGGACGAACACTCCGTCTGACCGCCGCCAGTCGCAGCAGCAACGTGTACAGTCGAAACTCGCACGGTGCCAGGACGCAATCGACATTGTGCGGAAAGCCATGGGACCGACGGTGCGCCGGCTCAAGCAGATCGCAGACAAGGAAAACTGTCGCGGGTTCCAAGTCGGCACGGGCTTGGAACGACAGCTGCTCACACACGCGGACCGGTCGTTTGTGAAGCTGACGCAGCACGTCGCAGACTTGAGCGATTCGGTCGCCACGACGGCAGCGACAAGGGCCTCGAGCCGCCTCCGCTTCGACTGCGCGCTGTACGGGCGGTTCGAGAGCCTCGTGAGTGATTTCTGCCTCCAGACAATGTGCCACGTCTGCGACCAGCTCACGCTCGGGGCCGCCGGCACGAGTGTCTTGGCCCGCAACACGATCGAGAAACAGCTCGATGGCTTTGAACGCGAGACGAAGGAGCTCGTCGGACATGCCTTATGCTCTGTATCAGCTGCACCACTCTACGCACACAACGCTCTACTCGTTGCAGCGCTCCTGGAGCTCTTTGGGCTGAGCGAGCGCATCCGATTCGCTTGGTACGCGATCGATCAGAAAAACCGACAGCGTTTGCTCCACTTCCAAGTCTCACAGCAACCACTTGCGTCTGGCGCACTAGGTGCACCGGCGGCTTTCAGCGCCGATATAGAACGCTTGAAAGCGCAGAACGCCGAGGTCGTCACTACAAACGACTTGCTCGTGGCACAGCTCGCCGCCCAGACAGCCGAGTTTGCGAGACGCGAAGAGGAAGATCGGGTCGCACTGCTGCTGGCAACGCACAAGCTGGAGCAAGAGCACGACGAGCGCGTTGGCGAACTCGAGAGTGCGCTCGAGATTGCAGACACTAGCATCCGCGGCCTGAAAGAGAGCGTGCTTGCTCACGCTAGCCGAGTCGAACGGCTCGAGCAAGAGCTCGAGCTCACGTCCGTGGTGCGCACTGCGAACGCGCTGTTGAGGAGCGACAGTGACTTGAAGCTCCGTCTCGACTACGGAGATAGCCAGGAGAACGTAAATGACATAGGAATGTGCGCTGCTAGCGCTCCTGACTCGCCGTCGGCGTCGCAGCGCGCGCACATCATCGGGAAGCTGGAAGAAGAGCTCGCGTCGGCGCTCACGCAGATCAGCGAGCTCGAATCGAGTGCTGCGACGAGCCCTGGCGGCCGTGGAACTCACGAGCCGCTCGCTACTAGCGACGACGCCACCACTGTCGACCAGGAGATGATCGCGTACATGGAGCGGACGAGCGAGATCGAAAAGCAGAACAACGAAGCGATCGACAGGCTTGGAGCGACGGCAGAGCACGCATACAGTGAACAAGAACCAGAGAACGCTGTCCGGACGAATGCTGCGCCCGATGCCGTTGTCTCCAGCCCAGCAGTGGCGAAGGTTCGATACGAGCTCTCGGTCGCGCTCGAGCGAGCCGAGGTCCTCGAAGAGCAGCACATGAAGCTCATGGTGTCGTTCGAGAGTCAGACGGACACGGTGTTGCACCTGGAAGAAGAGCTCTACGATGCGCACGCCCGTCTCAAGGAAGCTACACAAGCTCTTGCAGCGTCGCACGAACGCGTCAGCGTCCTGGAACTCGATCTGACGGCAGCACAAGAGCTCACACGGTCACTGCAGAGCGACGTGAAGGACATCATGAGCGAACTCTGTGTGACAGAGTGCAAATGCGGTGATCTCGAAGCGAGATGCAGCGACCTTGGTGCGCACGCTGAACAGAGTGCAGAAGCGATCGCCCAGCTCGAGAGCCGCATCGCGACGGCTCAGCAGCAGCTCACGGACGAACGAATCCGTGCGAGCGACGCAGTCGAGTACAGCGAGGCAGCAGCAGTCGAGGCGGAAGCACGCTGCGTCCTGCTGGAGCTCGTGAGTGTACTGCTGGAAGAACGCTGCGTCGACATTGAGCAAGGGAGTCTATCGACAGCGAACGATCCTCACAGCCTCCAGTTCCGCGACTCGATTGCTGAGATTGAGAGCCGTTTGCTCGTGGTAAAAGCGACCAAGCACGACGTTCACGATCAATGTCTCCACATGGAAGATGCGCTTCAGACTGCGTCCGCTCCAGTCCGTGTCCAAGACAATGGGAGCCTTGCGAGTGATCGCAGACTGCTGCTCCGAGAGATCGAGAGTGTCAAGCGTGAGAACGCACCGTTCCAAAGCAGCGAGAGAGCGGCTCGTGACTGGGAGCTAAGCTCTGCGCAAACGCGTGTGCTAGACCTCGAAGTGAGGATGGCAGAGCTGGACGCGATTGCCGAGGCGCAGCTGCAGCTCATTGACACACTCGAGAGCGATCTCGAGGCTGCGAGCGAGAAGGTTCGCATGCTCACAGTAGCAGAGCAGCAGCAACGGATTCAGCACCAGTTTGCTGGTGACGCGCGGGAGCAAGTGAATCAGCTGGAGCGGCAGTGCTCAGAGCTACGCGAGGCATGTGACGAGCTTCGCTCTCAACTACGGACAACGAATGCACATTGTGGAGAGCTTGAATCAGCAAGTGGAGCGATGGTGGACACGGCCACGCGTACGTCAGTACAACTCGCGACACTGGAGCAGCAAGCCGTCCACCAGGAAGCTCTCGTATGTGAGCTTCAGATCCAGCTCACGAACGTAACGACTGCGAACGCAGAGCTGGAAGCCCAAGTCAGCGACGAGAGAGCGCTGAACGCAGCGCTTGCGAGCGCGAGTGCCGCTGCAGCAGCTCAGCAGTACGAGCTCCAGGAACAGTGTCGGTTCTTGAACGAGCTCACTGCGACGCACAAGACCAAGCTCTCGTCGCTGGCTGCAGAGCTCACGAGCGCGTTCGCACAGTACGACGACCTGCTTGCTGCGTACACCAGTGTAACGGAGCAGCAGCAGCAGTCGAGCGAGGCGAGCTCCCGCCAGACAGCGACGATCGCGGAGCTCGAGAGCCACACCCAAGCTCTTGAGAGCCAGCTACAAGCAGCAAGCGGGCTAGAAGTCACACACCAAGAGGCCGTGGCTGTGCTTCGAGTCGAGTTGGCGACAGCGCACGCTCACATTGAGAGCTTACAGGAGCAGCAGCGCTCGCTTGAGAAGGAGCTCAACACCGTCCGCGAGAGCCACGCTGGCGAACTCGATGCGTTGCAACAGAGTTTGGACAACCACGTCACAGTAGCGACTCTTCAAGCAGCAACGACGCAACTCGAAGCCACGAACGCTGACTGCACGACCAAGGGCTATCTGGTTCAGAGCTTGGAGGAAGAGCTTGAACGTACCAGACTGCAGACTCGGCGATCCGAGGAAGCGCATGACGCACAAACTTTGCTGCTAGCAGAAGTTCAGGAAGCGTTCACTGTTGCCCGTACGCGAGCGACTGCGTTTCAAGCTCAACTCGAAGCCCAGGAAGCGATCGCGCTCGAAGCGACTGTAGCTGCTCAGCACCACGAACGAAAGCTGCTCGAGGCCCAGCACGCCTGGCACGATCAGCACCAACAGACCCACTACAGCGAGATGAACGCACTCAAGCGCGAGCTCGAGACGAAGCTCGTGCTCTTGACCGCAGAGCTCTCGGAACGCGAGACATCGGCCCAGAACCTCCAAGTGTACCTAGAGCGCACGCAGTCGAGCCACGCAGCAGAGCTCGAGCAGCGCGAGCGCAAGCACCAGGCGGCAGTGATTGCTGTACAGCAGCACCTTGAAGATGTCACCGACGCAGCGCAAGCTTGGGAACTCAAGTACCACGCGCTCGAGCGGTGCGTCTCGCCGGACGAAGTCCGCAAGACGAACGAGAGAATCGACGCTGCGACTCGGCATGCGGCTGAGTGCGAAGCCACGTACAAGGTCGAGCTCGAGCACACACTCCAGCTCGAGTTCGACCTCGCGAGCGTAAAGAAGGAGCTAAAGGAGGCGACACAGCAGCTCGTGCGGCTGCAGGGGAAAGAGCGCGAGAGCGACAGTCGTGACCCAGCGGCGGCCACGCTGCGATCGCAGGCGCGAGCGGCTGAGCTTGCAACGCTAGAGAGCGAACGCCGGACTCTCCAGGCTCAGTGCGAGCAGGTCACGAAGCGGGAGGCGGCCGTGCGGCTGCGCGAGAACTCGGCACAGGCTCGCTTGGACGACGCCCAGCACCACCTCCAGACCCGCTCCCGCGAGTTGGAGGCGGCCGCGGCAGCGCAGACGGCGGAGCTCGTGCAGTCGCAGTCGCAGAAGCGCGAGCTCGAAGTCCGAGTCGCTCGGCTCACACAAGCGCTTGTTGAAGCTATTCGTCGGGGGGAGATGCAACGCGAAGAGCTCTGGTCGGTCCGTTCGTGGATGCACGTTGAAGGCTTGCTACAACGACCCGCACTGTGCGATTCGAGACGCAGTGGAGCTGACGACCTCGCGCTGAAGACAGAGGACGACGAGCCCTCCCTCGACGCAACACAAGTGCTGCACCAGCACCTCGACAGCTTGGACTCGTGGTTCGAGCATGCGATTCTTGGGACGCCAGACCGGATTGGGTTTGCTGCAGGGTGTGACGACGCTCCGCTGTTTGCTGCGACCGATGGTTGGTCGCGTGGAGCGGCAGACGTGCGACTAGGACCTGGTAGCCCCTCACACGAAGACGCCAGCGTCGCTAGCACAGTCACCGTGACGACACCGGCTCGAGCAGAGCTTGCCCAACTTACCAAGAACAATGTCGAGGTAGCTGCTCGCTCTCGTCAGCTAGCGTGTGACGCTGAAGCCGGTGGCGGTGGACACGATCGACCATCGCGTCTGTCGTTGTCGCCCTTCGCTACCGACCCCGACGGGTGCGACCTCGAGACGCTCTTTGACCGCGACATGCGACTGCGAGACGCCTGCGACTTAGAACTGAACGAGGACGCGCAGCTCAAGTAAGTGGCAATCAACGACCGAAGAAGAGGCGAACGGACAGACGGACGGACAGACGGACGCATCACCGTCGCTACCGTCGAATATGGTGGTTCGTGGGTGGTTCTAGACGCACGGTACTGCGTCTCAAGCAGGCGCTGGAAGCAAAGGAGGACACTGTGCTCTTCCTCAACCACAAGATGAAGAACTACGAACGAGTCCTCCAGTCAGCCATCCCACTACCAGCAGTAGCAGCAGTGGGCGACTAGAGGCGCCAGGAGAGCAGCAATGTGTAGTGAGACGAGAAGGATGCGATTGCGAGCAAAGCTCTTGCTTGCTGGCTCCCTCTCTCCCTCTCTTCCAGGGCTCGAACTGCCACCGCCCAGCCACTCGCACTTCACTGTGGCGGCGGAGCCATGCCGCCCTCTGCGTGCAGCGTCGCCAGCTCCTCCTGTGCACGCCGGAGCACCTTGGCTGCGTTCGCTGTTATCAAAGACTTGGTCAGGTCGCCGTTGTACGCCCGCGAGTTGCTCACGATGAGCTCGAGGTCCTTAATGAACTCGCGCATCGAGTCGTACTCGAGCGCGTCCGCCTTGCGCGCGACCGTCCCGAGGTCCATCGGCTGCTTGATGACTGCGTAGTAGTCGGTCACGACACTGGCGTCCACAGGCGTCCGAAAGAGCTCACTCTCTGGCACGTCAAGCAGCGTGCGCACAACGCGCGTAAGGTTGCTGTTCAAATGCGACGCCGGCATACGGGACCGGCTCGGCTTGACCACGTTGTTCAAGTACGGCCGCTTGTAGAGCTCGGCCTGCTCTCGGACCTCTTGCAGACGCTTCCGCTTCTTCTCGGCGTGGTGCTTCCGCGCGCCTTCGCGTAGCTCCGTTAGGTTCACTGTGATCTTCTCTACGATAACGTCGTCCTCGTCGTCGTCATGTACTGGTACTGGCAGCAGCACTGCTTTCACCTTGAGCTTGAGCGGCGACCCGTCAGCGGCTGCCCCCGTTCGCCCGCTTACTGCACTGTCACTATTCTCCGCCCCGCCCGTCGTCGCTTTCTTGGACGCCGCGTCCGCCATGTACAGTGGACAGCTCCGGTTTGTGCGCATGTGGCCCACTTGTCCGCACTGGGTGCACCGGATGACGCCTTTCTGTGGTGTACCTGCGAGCAGCACCACTGCGGCTTCGCCTTGGGTCTGGAGCAGCGCTTGGTACCCCTTGTTCTGCTCCTCTGTGATCTGCAGCTGCTTGAGCTCTTCCTGGAGCTGCTTGCGCTTCTTCGCTTTCTCCAGCAAACTCTGCGCACTCCCACTCGCGTCGCCACCGCCTTCGAGCGCGAGCATCCGCTTCCGCTTGCGTAACAACGTACGCTCGTCGCTCTTGAGCTGCCGCGCTTTGCGCTGCTGGAGCGCCTTGAAGCGCGCGACCACCTTCTCGTCCACAATGAACTCGATCTTGACAGTCTCAGAGCCGTCTTCGTCGATCATCCGCGTCGTGCGCTTGAGCACCTTCCGACCTGGGACTGTCGTCGCACTGGGCGGCGCTGTTCGGCCGCCTGACGGCGACCCAGGGCGGGACAAGTGCTCTGTCGGTGTCGCGATCGCGGACGACACGACAGAGCCACCATGCGATGCTGCGAGTCCGCCCGAGCGACTCGCGTTGCCTCCGAACGACGTCACAGAGCCTTCGTTAATCATCCCACTCGCACGGAGCTGGTGGCGCAGCTTACTGGCGTCGACGTCTGGGCGGCGCACAGCACTCGCACTCGCGGTCCCCGAGTCCTCTTTCATCTCTTGCATGAGCCGACGCAGTTCAACAGCGTCTTCACGCTCCGCGAGCACCTCTTTCGAGCGGTTCAGCCCACCGCCGCCTTTCGTGAACAGGTTCTTTGGGCCGCGGTTTGCGAGCTTCTCCATCTCGCGCCCGCCCGTGATGCCCGCTTCAATGTCCTTCTCCCACTCGTCCAGGTCATCGTCTTCGCCTTCAGACTCGTCGTCGGACGAGAACGTCATCTTGGTGGAGCTCAATACGTCCATCTGCCGCTCGTAGATCACGTCGCACTTCTTCCGGTACTCTTGCTGCTGTGCTGACAGCGACTTGCGTGCTCCACGGGCAAACTTACTCAAGCTCCCAGCAACACCGTGTGCAGTCGCACGGCTGCTGAGCTCACGCACCATGTGGATGCGGTCCCAGCGACGCAGCTTCTTAATGTCCGCTTCTGCGAGCCCAAGGTTGCGCAACACGTCGCCGGCTTCCTTCATCTTGAGCTTGCGCAAGTCCGCTGTTGTGCCAGTGACTGCAGCCACTGCTTTCTGCACCGCCGCTGCCTCTGCACTCGCGCCACCGCCGGTGCCACTCGCAGCGACTGTCGTCGCATCGTCGTTGTCGCCGTCTTTCTTCTTTGCACGTGACTGCGGCACCCGCACGAAGCTAAAGCCCTCGCCTCGCCCAGTTGGGTCGCCAATACCACCGAGCTTGAGCATCCCGGACCCTTTGCCTTGCAAGTGACACTCGACGTAGTTGTTCGTGAGGTTCCACGGCGTGAGCTGGAGCTGCTCGTCAATGTACCGCGCGACTTGGATGTCCGTCTCGAGCTTCCGGACGATCGCGTCGGCTTTCCAGAGCGCTTCGTCGGCCCGTTCTTTCGCACGGCGCTCGAGGTTCCGCGGCTCGACGAGTTTCGCCGACAGGCTCTGTTTGCGCAGCTCGAGCCGCTTGAGCAAGTGCGTGATCGCACCGTGGACACCGGACGGCGTGAAGAGCTTCGTGAGCCCAATGTCGAGCAGCCGCCGGTGGCCGGCCATCATGCTCTCATAGAGACAGACCGACTCGGGCGGGATGCTCGCGCGGATCTCTTCTTCGCTCGTCAGCTGCGCCGCCGGCTTCTTCTTCCACCACCCTGAGTCGTTGCCACCGCGTTCGAACGTCGCGACTTCTTTCATCCGTTTCCGGATCGCAGTGCCCGACTGGTTCGGGAACGCGCGCGCAATGTCTTCGATCTTGAGCCGCTCCCCGTCGCTCGCTTTCTTAAAGAGCCGGAGGATGTGGAACGACATGTACGGCCGGATAAAGTCGTTCGCACTGCGCGAGTTCGGCGCTGGCACTTCGCTCTGTGGCTCGACTTGGCCGGCGAGGAAGACGTCAGGGAGCTCGAGGACGTGGACAGTTGTCTTCGTGGGACCGCCAAGGCCACCAGCGCCCCCACTGCCTTTCTTACTCTTACTCGACACGGCCCGACAGAGCAAGAAGAGCTCGTGGTCGCGCTTCTCGCGGCTCGCGGGCGTCGCTGCGAACGGCGCGAGCGGCTCGTGCGGGAAGATCGGCACTTTGTACAGCTTCGAGTTGAGCGACGTGATGACGCGGCCAGCCGGGATGTCGCCGACAAACGGGGACTCGTCGTGGTCGCCGAGCGTGATCACTTGCCCCATCTTCACGTCGGGCGGCTTGGGCTTGGCTTTCTTCCCCTTCTTCCGTCCAAGCGTCAGGAAGTCGTCGTCCGACTCGGGCGGGCGCCAGTAGTGCAGGATCCGTGCAGCCATGCCCGGGTTCGACAGCATCGGTGGGTGCTGCTCCGTGTACTCGACAAGGATGAGCTTCCCGCCAGCAGTGGGTGTCAAGTCGGAGCTCTTCTTGATCTGCGTAATGAGCATCGCACTCTCGTCTTTCGACGCAAGCGGCACTGCTGGCGGCGGCGTCAACGCCAAGCGCTCGTTGATCTTGAACTTGCCACGCGGACGGTGAAAGTCCCGGAGTTTCGTCTTCGGGAGCTCCGGCTTAGTCAGCGACAGCTTGATCGCAGGGAGCGAGTGGTGCACGAGCCCAATGTTCTTGACAACACGCGTGTCTTTCTGCTTCTTCCCGCCGCCTTCTGTGCCGAGCCGCCCTTCTGCCGTCTCTTCGCCAAACTCGAGCCGCCCCATGACTTCGTCAATGCGCTGCTTCTTCTCGCGCCGCTGCTTGTCGAGCTGCTCGAGCCGCTGCTCTGCAGCTCCGAGCTTGCGCTCTGGGATGCGCAGTGTCGGTCGACTGTCCTCCATCTCTCCAGGCACGGAGAAGACGAGCGACGCGTCGTTCGCGTCCAGTACGAGGCGGCTCTCTGGCATGTCCTGGGTCGCCCGCCAGCCGATCGCGTGCACCCACGAGTCGTTCTGGAGCTCAGCGTTCAGTGGACACGGCAGGTCGACTCGCATGCGAGTTGTCGCAAGCGGAGCAGAGCCGACACTAGCCGCAACAGTGAACACTGCGACTCTAGAAGCCCGATTACTTGTGCTGCTCTCCCCAGCGATCTCCCATCGGTAGTGGCGAGGCTTGGTCATGTCAAACGCCTCGTCTGCTGCGCTGTTGAACGTCGGGACTGGCTCTGCTCGGCTGTGCTGCGACTGCTGCTGTACACGCTGGTACGCCGACACACGCGTGGGTTGCGACTGAGACGCTACCACAGTCGATCTGTTCACTCCGGTACTCGCCTGCTGGCTGCTACTGATTGCAACGCCGCCACCGTCTTCTGTCTCGACCACCTGGTCACTGGACGCACGTGTGCGCTGGTCAGGTGCCCCAAAGTCGGTCCCCCACAGGATGTTCTCCTCCCACTGCAGCTGCTGCACTCGCGTAAAGAGCTCGTCGCGCTGTTCAGTCGCACATGCGCGCACCGTCCTGTCCATGTGCGCTGTGTTAACCGCGTACGTGAACGGCGACGCAGCTGTCGCGAGAAAGCGCACCATGGGCTTCCCTTTCGCATCCGGCCCGCGCACTGGTGCTTGCGACAGGTGGTCACTGGCGCTGGCGCCGACTGGATTCTCACGCGTCGTGAGCAGCAGCTGCAGCTGGTCTGGCGCGAAGATGACGCGCGCAGCACCCGCGCTGGCGCCGCCGAGTGCGTCGACTTCTGCGAGGCGGTGCTGCCGCTGTTGGCGCGCAGCGGCTGCGAGCTCGTCCGCCAAGTCGGCGAGCGAGTCGACCGCGTCGCTGTCGGGTGTCCGTGCGTAGAGCTTGGCGAAGTGCACAATGCGGCGCTCGCCTGTGCGGCTGAGCAGCGGCAGCGCATGCTCCAATATGGTGTTGCTGGTGCTGGTGCTGCTGCTGCTGCTCGTAGTGGTCACGACAGTCGCGACGGTCTCCGTAGCAACAACGTCGTTGGTCGCGAGGCTCGCCATCGCCCTCGCCGCTTCAAATCGGAGACTGAGTGAGTGTGAAACGAGTGCATAGTGATAGTGAAAAAAAGACGAGAAGACAGATCCTCCCTCGTTTTTTTCACTGTAACGTGGCATTTCCAACGGAGCCTTGTTTTCACTTGGAGAAGCAAGCAAAAGATCCAATCAGCTCCAATATGGCGACGCCCCCGCAGCAGTGGACGACGCTCGCGGCCTCTGTGCGCGCTCCACGGGCCTCGGACCGCGTGTTCCGCGACGAGTGCGCGTTCTCGTTCGACTCGGCATTGTCTCCCGGTGGTCTGTTTACGAACCTGCGCTCGTTCCAGTCGTTTGGATCGGCCCACGTCGCACGGGACGTGCGTACGAATGCCAGCGACTCGCAGCTGTACCTGCACCAGCGCCACCGCCGCGTGCGCAAGCCCACAGCTGTGGACGGCGTAGCGGAAGACGTGGCCCCCACGCGCCTCGCGATTGGCGGCGACGGTGGCTTCGCAGTCGACGCTGCCGACCAGTTTGATGTGCTCAAAGCGCACGAGCTCGTCGCGTTCGACGTGGCGACGCTCACAGAGACCGTGCGCGTGCCGCTGGACGCGTCCGAAGTGCCGCAGACAGTACGCGATGCTGTGGACGCACTGCTTGCCCACGCTGGGAACGTGGTCACAGAGGAGGTGACAACGTGGCAAGAGGAGCTGAGAGAGAGCAAGTACGCGGACGCACTCGTCCAGCTGCCCGACACGCCCAAGATCTCAGCGAACCCGGCTGCGTGGAAGTGCCAAGCGCCACAGTGCGACAAGCAAGCGAATCTCTGGCTCAACCTCTCGGACGGCTTCATTGGCTGCGGCCGCCAGAACTGGGACGGCACAGGCGGCTGTGGGGCGGCGCTCGACCACTTCAAGGACACGGGCGGACAGTACCCGCTCGCAGTCAAGCTCGGGACGATCACAGCAGAAGGGGGCGACGTGTACAGCTACGCGCCAGACGAAGACGACATGGTCACGAACAAGCACTTGAAGCACCACTTGACGCACTTTGGGATCAACGTGCACAACCTCAAGAAGACGGACAAGTCCATGAGCGAGCTCCAGGTCGGACTCAACCTCACGTACGACTTTGACAAGATCACAGAGGCAGGGAGCCACCTCCAGGCCGTCTCGGGCGCAGGACGCGTTGGGTTCAAGAACCTCGGCAACAGCTGCTACATGAACTCAGTGCTCCAGCTGCTGCTCGCGCTCCCGGAAGTCCAGAAGCGCTACGTCGACGCTGCGGACGCGATCTTCAGCACGACGACAGGGCACCCAGCAGATGACGTCAGCGTGCAGATGGCCAAGCTCGCGACTGCCGTGCTCTCGGAGGCGTACGCCAAGCCGCTTAACGAGACGACGCACGAGAGCGACGACCTCAACACTGTCGAGCTGCGTCCGAGCACATTCCGCGGCCTCGTGGGCAAAGGCCACCCAGACTTCTCGACCGGCCAGCAGCAAGACGCAGTCGAGTACTTGCAACACCTGCTCGAGGTCCTCACGCGCAGTGAACGGGCCGCTGCTGGCCGCGTTGGCGCGCTTCTCGATAGTCGCGACGACGCCACGCGCGACCTCCCGACTGCGAGCTTGTTTAAGTTTGCATTCGAAGACCGTGTCGAGTGCCTCGCGTCCAAGAAAGTCAAGTATGTGGCGCGCGACGACGCGTTCGTGCAGCTGCAGATCCCGTTCGACGCGGCCACGAACGCGTCGCTAGTGAGCGAGTACCAGGTGCTGCAGCAGAAGCGGCAGCGGATCGACGGCGCCGACGACACGAGCAAAGCGAGCGACGAGACGAAGAAAGCCGACGACAAGGTCGTGCCGATCGTCCCGTTCCACGCGTGTCTCGACAAGACGCTAGCGCCTGAGGTAATTGAAGACTTCCTCTCGTCTGCGACCGGGAAGAAGGGACTCGCGCAGAAGACTGTGCGCTTCAAGAGCTTCCCGCGCTACCTGCTCGTCCAGATGCGCCGCTTCTATGTCTCGGAAGACTGGACGCCCGAGAAGCTCGACGTGGTCGTCAACGTGCCGGAGGAGCTCTCACTCGGCCAGTTCGTGTCGTCCGGACTGCTCGACGGCGAAGAGCTCCTTCCGGACGACCCGAGCGGGTCCGCCAGCGGTGCTGCTGCGGTTGCTGGGGGTAATGGAGCTGGTGCTGGTGCTGGTGCTGGTGCTGGCGCTGGCGCAGTGACGCCAGACGAGTCGCTCGTCACGCAGCTCGTGTCCATGGGCTTCTCTGAGAACGGCTGCAAGCGTGCAGCGATCGCTACGGGCAATGCGAACGCTAACGTCGCGATGGAGTGGATCTTCAGCCACATGGAAGACCCAGACTTCAACGACCCTCCTGTTGCGACCAGCGCGTCGTTCAACGTGGAGCACGTGTTGATGCTTGGCGCGATGGGCTTCAGCGAGGACCAAGTCAAGTGCGCACTGAGCCAGACGAGCCACGACCCGGACAGAGCCGCCGAGTGGCTCTTCAGCCACATGGACGACTTGGACGCTGCTGTCGCGCAGGCGCAGAGTAACGAGAGCTCAGCGAATGCAGCGACGAGCGTCCCTGGAGCGTCGTCGGCTGCTCGCTTGGACAACGCCGTGAGCGACTACAGCCTCGTCGGTTTCGTGAGCCACATTGGGAAGAACACGAGCTCTGGACACTACGTGAGCCACATCAAGAAGGACGGGCGCTGGATCATCTTCAACGACGACAAGGTCGCGCTCTCTGCGGACCCGCCGCTCGGCTCGGGGTACTTGT
This sequence comes from Globisporangium uncinulatum, assembly GCA_023333755.1. Taxonomy (NCBI): domain Eukaryota; phylum Oomycota; class Peronosporomycetes; order Pythiales; family Pythiaceae; genus Globisporangium; species Globisporangium uncinulatum. The sequence goes on from JAASFJ010000248.1 coordinate 27,852, forward strand.
ACCTCTTCCGCCGCAACGACGTCCCCACGTAGACCGATCAGAGGCGTCGAGTGCTGGTTGGTTGGTGTTCGTGAGCTGGTGCAGCAGTGCTAAGGTGGTTGGATGCCTCCACATGAGCTGCCACACGAGCCCGTCAGCAGATCAGACGGCTCAGCTCCGTCTCGTCGGTCACCTCGTCGAACTCGTTCCCGTAATCGAACTCGAACTCGTTCGCCACAGTCGCGTCTGCTCTCGAGACACCCCCACTGCTGTTGCTGCTGCTCGTGACGATGAGGCCCATGGCGAGCTCTTCCTGGTTCGTACGTTCATCAGGTTTCGCTGATCGTTTCGTTGTCTTCTTCCGTCCGCCACTGTTGCTATTGTTGCCCATGTTCGTGTTCGCTTGGCCCGACGTTCGCACCATCCTCGTGACGCTACTACCGCCTTGAGCTCGCACGCTCGTCGGTGCCACTCGGACTCGTTGCATGGACGCCGGGATCTTGAAGTCGATGTTTAGAAACGACAGGTCGTCGCTGTCGTCGTCGTCTTGAGGATCACTTGCAGTGCTCGTCACGCTCGTGGGCGATTTCCCAGTCGCGGGTCCTTCCGCTTTGCTCCTCGCTCTCACGCGAGTCGCTGGAGCCGCACCACTCGACACCACGTTTATCGATCGCTTCTTCCCGGACGTTTGCTTCCCTGCGAGCTTCAGGAAGAGACGCGTCTGTCGCTCGTCGCGCGCCATCGCAATGCGTTCGCGCTCTTCACGCTGCTGCTCAGCGCTCTGCTTCTTGATCTTCCCCTCTTTCGAACGCCGATGGAGCACCTTCAGGAGCAGACGTGCGAGCTTCTCTTCCCGCTCCATGAGCTTGCGCTCGTTCTCTTCGCTCTGGACAATGAACGTTGCCATACAGAGAGAGAGCACAACACAGTTGCGAGCGTCTGAGAACGACGACACTATGAGCCAGCAAACAGCCACTCGACCGCACCTCCTGTTCGCGCTTGAGCCTCTGGTCGAGCTCCAGCTTGCGCTTCTCGAGTCCTCTGCGGCTGAGCAACTTCTGCTTCAGTTCTTCCTCGCGCTTGTGCCGGTCTTCAAGCGCCTGAGTCGCCTCTAAGAGCTCGCTCGCTGCGTTTGTTGCGCCACACAGCGATCCACTCGCCCCACTACCTCCGCTCACAGGAGCAAGGCGAGGCGGTCGGTGCTTCTGGTGCCGCTTCTTCGGCGTCCACGACGCCAGCGATGTAGGCCCCACGCGGTGGTTCAGAATGCCGCGACCAGGAAAGCTGTTGCTGCCATCGTCACCATCGCTGTCGTCCGAGTCGTCTCCGACAGCCGGACGACGCTTGGTCGAGAGCACAGGAAGCCGCTTCGAGACACTTGCGCCTGCAGGCAGCCAGTACGAGCGCTTCACCGCCGCTTCAGCTGGCAGTGGCAGCCCAGCGGCGCCCAACGCTCGGGTGCGCTTCCCATGCCGTCGTGACGGGACCTCCTCGCTCGCCAGCGTCGTTCGTGTAGCGTCTCGACTGCTGCAACTATGTGGTAGGTCCCCATCAGATGCCTCATTACTGGTGACCAAGTTGTCCACCTGGGTTTGTAAGCGTCCAGTGGAAGTGCGTGGGTGCCACCCGCATTGACGCAATGCCTGACGCGTCAGGAAGCCGCGAGCGAGTGCTTGGAACCTACAGACACCTTCAATGTCGATCGCTGCGACCCAGTGCAGTCGCCGCCGGACGAGGAAGCCCCGCACGGCCGCTTGGATCCGCGAGAGCACGTAGAGCACGTCGAGGTAGATGAGCCGCGTGAGGAAGCTCCGCACAGTGCTCTGGATACGGACTGCAGCACAGCGCTGCACGCGCTCGCGCTCGCGGGTCTGCTGCAAGCGAACAACGCGGTTCTTGGCTGCTGTTCTGCGCACAACGCTCTGGATCCGCGTCGCTGCGTACGTTCGTGTACGAATGACCGCTGCTCGCACCCGTCGGCTCGCGTACACGCGGACAGTGCGGGTGAGCAACGTAGCAGCGGCGTGCTGCTTACGCGCTTGGCGCTCGGCGCGTATTGCGGCAACACGCCGCCAGTAGCGCTGGAGACACGTCGCTGCGTGCGTTTGCGTCGCTTGCCACCGCTTGCGACTGCGGCGGAACGCGCGCTGGATGCGCGTGGCTGCATAGTGGAGGCGGCCGCGCAGCCGCGTGGCTTCGCGCACTTGGCGCCGATGTACTTTCCGAGCGATCGCCTCAACCTTCTTCATCTGCACACCAGCGCGAGCGTATCGTGTGTGAGCTGAGCGCCTTTGGTGGCTGCAACAACAATCGGCAAGAAACGAACGAACCTCGTCCTCGATCTTCTGCTGCTGCTTGTCGATCGCGTCCGCCTGTCGCTCGGCACGGCGCTCGGCGCGCTGCTTAGCGGCGGAGGCAGCTGCCAGCGTCGTGTCGTGGAAGTTGCCACCATGCCGCGTCGTGAACTTGGCTGAGATGCCTGTAGCCAAAACCACGCGAGAGTGTCAGAAGGTAACGTGCTGGCATGTGTGGTATGGCTCGATACAATACGATTTAGACGCACCGGCGCGGAACATGGCCGGCACCGCGTTCATGCCCTCGACGCGCTCGCTCATCACCACTGCTGCTGCCGTCTGTCCGTCCGTCAGTCCTGGCGTCGCCACGTTCA
>JAASFJ010000249.1:0-30477 GCA_023333755.1 Globisporangium uncinulatum
CACGTCGTTCAGCACCACGAGACCCGACACGCCGTCCGACATGTAGTGGTCAGAGAAGAGCATCACCCGAACACCTGCCTCGCAGCCGTTCGGGTCGTTGACGTTCGAGTATCGCCACGCTCGGACGTAGAACGGGAAGCTCGCGTACCGGTCGAATGGCACCTCGCACTCGGACTCGACAAACGTTTGCCAGCCCTTCTCCAAATCGTCGTCACCTCCCGACTTGTGTCCATTCTCTCGGTCGTTGTATGGTCCACAGCTGCGTCCACGACCGACCTCGCGCACTTCGAACAGCTTGTCCCGCGATACGTGGGCAGCTGAGACCGTCGCAGGGTGGATCTCAGCAGTCGCGAACTCGCCTCGCACTTGCTTTGCACGCATACGCGGGTGTTTGTTGAACGTCCGTGCGACTGCGAGCGGTGCGTGGATGAGAAACGCGTCAATCGCACTTGTGGGTCCGCGCAGTAGCATCACATGTGCGACCTTGACACTCGCATTATCAGCCATGGTCATCACGCGCTCGTAGCCCTGAAGCAGGACGCGAGGAAGTGCGTTCGCCCGTCCATCTTTACACGTCATTGCGGGGAAGGACGGGTGCGCGTCTGTCGGTTGGCTGAGTTGTGACAGCAACACTGAGAGTCTCGACAGCCCGGTCATGGTCGATAACCGGAGCTTCGCGTCTATGAGCTGGCGAGATCGTGTCGTACTAGCAAGTAGGAGTGCTCTCTTGACTTCAGTTCGTAGCTCTGGCAACACCCTGGTTGGTCGCAGGTCTGGAAGCAACTTAAGCTTCTTTTGTGGAGAGCTAAGAGCCCGGCCCTCGGTTGTCGAGGCGCGAGGTGGAGTATCGACCCGCGATGTGTCGAGTGACGCCCTAGGGCTGGGACCCGAGTCTCTCGTCCCAACGAGGTCTGGCGACGATGTCTCCACCTCTACTCTACTGGTCACCACTGTTCGCTTCAGATGGGGAATTGGCGAGACCGCTTTTTTCGATCACCCTCGAGTGCTGGACCCAACGCGTTGGTTCGCCAGCTTCGGCTTGTTAGTTTGAGTAGGTGATGCTCAAATTGGATTCCTAGCAGGGTATAAGCGGAATGCTCGAGCTGACCAAACTGGACTGCCGGTGCGATCTCTTCTCACTCGACGAGTGTCGTCAGCACCACGCACTTGTGACGACGTCTGCAAGGATGTGTGGAGGGGACTCTACAATGGCTTCAGTACCGAAGTTTCAGGACCATCAACTGTGCTAGTATTACACTGAACTTTGCTCACCAACGCTTCAACTGTACATATGCCAGTCGTGGATGTGCCCACTTGAACGAAAGAACAGGCGAACGCGGACGACCAGACCAAGAAAAATGATATCCGTATGTTTCGTATCAGCAAAACTTCAAGTGGCTGCTCACTCCAACGAGCGATGGCTCCGAGAGGCAGCACCACCGCACAGACACTACCATACTCCGGTTTCCATCGTAGTAGTACCAACAATGTGAATTCCAGAACCAAGTAAGACCCTACTGTAGTAACCATTAGTGCTCCTCTCTACCAGCAAACGAGATAGCTGGAGCTACCAGCACCCACTCGAGGTCGCCATGACCAACCTCTGTTCAGAGCTCACAAGAGAAGCATTCGTCCTGTCACAACCGCATTTTGGAATCACATGGCGTCTAATTGTCGAATATACGCATATAGTGCACTCTCTATCTGTAAATATCCGCCCTGGCAAAAAGCGGTGCATTCGCCACATTTCCAAGCACGCCACGTCACGAAAGACACGATGCCGATCATCACGTTCGTTGCGCGCGTGTCCGACGGGATGCTCCTGGTGCGTGCACGCTTGCCCCCCCTTCTGTTCCTCGCGCCTGCGCGTCTGGCCTTCGAATGCCTTGCTTGGCTTGTTTGTACGGCCAGAGTAGTGACGCGCTTATCTCTCCAAACTCACTCGCTCGCCCAGGTCGCGTCCATGGAGAGCGTTGGTGACGCGAACGGAAACCTCGACACCTACAAGCAGCAGGGGAAGCAAGTGATGAAGCGGCTGGACCACCGCTCACCGTCCAAGTGCAGCATCGAGTCTGGCTCGTACACGTTCCAGTGCGTCGTCGTTACAACTATGTGGCTATTGGGCATGTTATTATGAACCGTAGCTGACGCCAGATGGACGCATTCGGCAGCTACTTGATACAGGAGGGCGTGTGTTACTTGACGCTCGCAGACCGGAGCTTCCCCAAGCGTCTCGCGTTCGTGTACTTGGAGGAGATCCACGCTGGCTTTGTCGAAGAGCTCGAGCGCGACTATGGCGGCAACTGGCGCGACGTCGTCACGACTGTCGCGCGGCCGTACGCGTTCATCAAGTTTGGTGCGTTCTATGGTGGAGTTCTCAGCTGCGTGGGCGGACTCAGAATCAGACGCTGGTTCTGATTCTGGCATGCAATGGTAGACAAGTTTATCCAGAAGAAGCGCAAAGAGTATACGGACCCGAACTCGTCGCAGAACATGCACCGGCTCAACGACGACCTCGCCGACATCCACAACATTATGCGCCAGAACATCCAGGAAGTGCTGAACCGTGGCGAACGGGTCGAGCGTGAGTACTGGGGTGTTGACTGGCGACGCGTCTCAGGATGTCGGCTTACAGATACTGACTGACTGGATGTTTGTATTGTGGGGTCGTTTGGACAATGGGTGTTGGTCAGACGTGTCGCGGATCTCGTCCAACTTGGCGGACCGCTCGAAGGACCTCAAGTGGGGCGCCAAGCGGCTGCGCTTGCAGGCAATCTACCGCCAGTACGGTCCTGTCGTCGCTGTCGCGCTCTTTGTCGTCTTTGTTATTTACATCAAGTTCTTCTGAGGGCCGCACACAAGCTGGTGATCTACAGAGTCGAATAACGACAGTCGACCCTACGCATCATAGTGTCGTCACCTGTGGGAACCCGGGCCACACCCGAAGGAGCTGACGCGAGCGAAGAATACAGCAACCACAGAGGAGACAACGCCCTCTCATTCCCATGTCGTTTGAATGCTCATGGCTGCAGCGGACTTGAGGAAGCGTCTATAGCTTCAGCAAACTTGCTGGTCGCACCACTGAACCGCTGGATGCGAACTGCCCTGATCGCCTCGTACTCCCGCACTAACGCAAGCACGCGTTCGAGCCGTGGGACGTCCGATAGACGCGGTCTTTCAGTGTCCATGTCGTTGATTGCGAGCGGAGCAACCGCCGCTGTCGCTGTGCTCGTCGTTCGCTTTGCGTCTGTGAGCAAGTGGCACACGAGACACTCTCGTTTGCTCCCACTGTCGCTGTCGCTGTTACTGTCAATGTCGCTGTCGCCGGTATGGTCGAGGGACTGGTGGATGTACAGTTCCTGCTGAAGCTGGAGCCACGTCCCACACGAACAGCTCTCGACCGCATTGTCGCCTATCGTTCCTTCCTGATCGTCATCTTCATCATCTTCTATAGCGGCTAGCGGTCGAAGGAGCGCTTCCTGGAGCCCGGCTTCCACCATTTCGAGCTTCTTGTTCATCGACGCTCGGAGCTGCGCCAGCTCTTGCTCGTGGCGAGCAGCTGTCTCCCGTCGGTCGAGGCTGAGCTGCAGGTCGTACTGGCTCCGGAGTCGGTCTTGCTCCGCTCGCACTGCGAGCTCAATCTCAACGTACGCTTTCGACGTACCGTCGCTCTTTGTCCCGAGCCTCGCAGCTACAAAGCCGCCAGTGTCGCCTCCGGCCGTTGAGCGTCGAGCGAATGGTAAGAGACTAGCCTTTGGGAGCGCAAAGAGCGGCGACGTGTCGAGGCGCGTCTTGGCGTAGAGCGCGTAGAGCTGCTCGAGGTGGATCCGCTGCTCTTCTTGCTTGAGCCGGGACGCCACGAGCTCTTCTTCCAGCGTCTCGTTCTTACGCCTTAGCTCGTGAATGAGCCTTGCAACGTGGTGTGGATTCTGGAGCCCCCTGTCGCCGACGCTGTGAGCCACAGACGGTCTGCTGTTGCAGCTCAGAAGCTGGTTCGACTCGTTCGCGTCCTCAGCTTCGCTTATCGAGAGCAACGCTGTGGATACTGGGCTCTCGAGCGGCGACTCCGCGTGTCGCCGGAGGAAGCGCAACAGCAGAAACGGTGACTTGGTCGCATTCTCCCCGTCTTGGAGTGGACTGGAGCCACCGCTTTGCTGTGCCGTCGCGTAAGCGAGGACGTCGAGTAGGTGCTGCCAGCTGTGGACTCGTTCGCCGTCGACCGAGTGGAGGATGTCGCCTCTCCGGATCTGTCGCGTCGCCTCCGCGGGGCCAACGTCGTGGGCATGGAGACGACGGAAAGACGCGACCACGAGGTCCCTGTCGCTTCCGAATCCAAGACGCGACCGTGACGAGGAGGACGTGGAGCTCTTCGTGTCCGTACACGTGCGTCGGCTGCGTGGTTCGACTTGAATGTTCAGTCCCAGACCGTGCGCATCTGGCTGCAGCAATACGTCGATGAACTGCATCCGCTCTGTGTCGCGTGGTCCGTTTGCCTTGTACGTTGGGAACAGGTCGGGCTCCAGCTCAGCAGAGTAGCACTCGTACGTCACGGTGTACTTGCTGCCGCTCGCACTCGCACTCGTTCGGAGGTCGCCGTTATGCCCGAAAGTCGCGTCGTCATTGTCGCCGCAGTTGCTCTCTCGTGACTCTCGTCGGCTCTCAGTGAGTACGTCTCCATCACCAGCCACTCGCACCGTTGTGTGCGCTACTTCGGCATCCTGGTCACCAATCGCCTCGAACGACCCACCACCACTGTCTCCTGGCGCCGGCTCTTGTCGTGGTGCTCCAGGTGACTCGCTCGGCCGCTTGGAGCTAGCGATCGCAGAGTGCAAGTACTGCGCCACCGCTGCCGCTCGGAGCCGCCCACCACCAGCTTCCATCACTTCCGTGCGTATCCAAGACTGATGGCAGCGACGCTTCGAGGATTTATGTATTTTATCCTTTTAGCTCGTTATGTATCGCATTTTGTCGATTTGTTCCACAGTTGACAAATGACGCCACGCCCGACGTTCCTGGAGCTCCAGCCAGACTGGTACGAGCTCGCGGCCGGCGACCGCTGCTGGCTCGACGTGAGCGAGCGCAGCGTGCAACTCGCAGCTAGCGATGCTGACGATGACGTCAACAGCGGGCGCCTCGAGGTGCACGTAAGCGCGCCACCAAGCGTGCACTTTGAGCTCGAGCTGCCCACTCATTCCGACCTCCCACCACCACCTACGTCATCGTCGTCGTCGCACTTTGTCGAGGTCAAGCGGCGCGAGCGTGATTGGATCGAAGTGCACGCGCACGTGGGCGATCCGAGCGCAGCGAGACGTACCGTACGCACCGTGTTCCAAGCGCCTGCTGGAGCTGTCGCAGTCGGTGGGAAGCGACAGCTCCTCGCAGTCGACGTCTCCCGTGACGAACGACTCGTCGCTGTCGGTGGTGTCGATGGCCACTGTGCACTCTTTAACGCGCTCGCACGCACTGAAGCGTTTAATTTACGTGGACACGTCGCCGACGTCACAAGCGTCCGGTTCTTCCCGAGCGCCACGGTGCTCCTCTCGGCGTCGATGGACTTTACGCTCCGGATCTGGAACGCCGCCGACGGTCTCTGTGCAGCAGTGCTCAAGGGCCATCGTGGTGGAATTGAGGACACGGCGATCCTTGGCCGAGGCCGAAACGTCCTCTGTACGTTGACTGCAATGGAGAGGCTGGTGGTCTGGTTCGGAACTAACAGGAGCTGGTCTTCCGTTGGCGCTCTAGCGTGCAGTCGGGACGGGATGATCCACCTCTGGTCCTGCGGCACACAGGACGTGATTGCAAAGTGGGGCAACGACGCACAGAGCGCAGTCCACTGCCTCAGTGTCCTGGACGCCGCCTCGGTGGCCACCAAGAGCAAGAACGACGACAACGACGACCGGCCGGCAGCCCACAGCCAAGAAGCCGAGACGGACGGCAAAGTGCTCTTTGCTGGGCTTGAGAATGGCGAGACGCTCGGAGTCGACATTCGCATGCGCCAGTTGGTACGTCTGTTGGCCCTCAAACGGACTGTCTGAGGAAGGCAGTCAGGGCGACTAACACGGTGGACGATCTAGACTGCGGGTGTGCGTGGGACAGCGGCGATCCTCTCGTGTGCAGCGTCGAGCGCCAGTGGGATTCCGCTGCTGTTTACAGGCAGCGAAGACGGCATCTTGGCGACGTGGGACTTGCGCCACACAACGTACGTTGAAGTCATCCCTATTTGAGAGTGTGGGATGGTGGCAGGATGACTCACCCAGTCGTGTCGACCGCTTGTGGCAGTACACCACTCAATCTCCAGTCGCGGAGTGGAGCGCCGATCCACAGTCTCGCGTTGTCGCACGAGGCCACCGACGCGCTGTCGACTGTCGCGACGAGCGTCTGGACTGCGCACGGCGACGGTGTGTGCTGCAACTGGCGTAGTGTCGCGACAGCCAACAACACGACGACGACGACAGTGTCGACAGAGCTCTCAGGGCCGCACTTCGACCCCGTGCGGGGCCTCGCAGTCGCTCCACACACTGGCCGGGTCTTCACTGTCGGTCGCGACGGTCTCTTGCGGGACTACAACCCCCACGTGGTCAGCTAAGCTCCAGCCTCTTCTACTCGTCTTCTAATCACCTCCTCTCTCTTGTTCCCATTCTTCTCTTCTCCTTCTATGCGTGCATCCCAGCTGCCCGTGTCGTCTCGTGGTCGTAGTGGTACTCTTTGCTCTCACGACGCACGAGAGCGTCCTCCCGCTTGGACGACCCGACTGCGTTCGACGCCTTCTTGGCACTCGGGTCGTCCAAGTTGATCACGACCACGTCTGCGTCTTCGTCCTCTGGCTGGGACGCAGTCGGCACCCTCGCGTACTTGACCATCTCGACGTCATTCCCACTCTCCCTCTCTCTCAGACTCGCGTGCTTGAGCGACGTGTACAGCAGCACACCACTGGTCGCGACGACGAGACCAAGGACGTTAAGTGGCTGGAGACGGTCGTGAAAGATGAGCACTGCAAGCAGCACTTGCGTCACGTCTTTGAAGCTCCCAGCGATGCCGAGCGACAGCGCGGACGTCTTCTTCACGAGCAGAATCTCGACAAAGATGAGGCCGAATGCAAAGCAGCCGCTCACGCCGACAAACGCGGCAGCAGCGGCGAGCAACTGGACGTCGTGGAGGAACTTGGACGCTAGGAGCAGCGAGCCCTCGGTCACGACAGCAATCGGGAGGAGACTGAGAGCGCTGGCGGGTGAGATGTAGTACACGACAGCGAGGACGCGGTCGGAAGAGCTGGTGCTGTTGTTGTTGGTGTCGTTGGTGGTGTCGGTGTTCATCTCGGCGAGCAGTGATTGGGTGAGGACCCACCGGAGGGTGCCAATCACAGACGCCGCGAGCACGAGCACAAAGCCTTGAAAGACAAACTGCGTCGAGCCGAAGCTCGCGAGCGCAATGCCGGACGAGATGAGGAGGATGACGGTGACGAGCGCAGCGGACGGCCGCTGGTGCCCGAGACAGATGGAGAAGAGGAGGTTCCTATACCGAGAGAACGGCGTTAGGTCAGCAGGGGATGACTAAAGCGTCAGCAGCCACACAACGGGTGCGCACCAGACGTTCCCGCCCGACTTGACGATCGTGTAGAACGTGACTGTGATGTACAAGAACGAGAGGTTCGAGAGCATAATGTCGAGGGCCGTGCAGAGCCCAATGGGCACTGCGAGGCGCCAGTACGCGCGCGCACTCAGCGCGAGCGGCGGCCGGCGGCTGCACGCGTGCGCGGCCCGTGAGAGGACGCACTTGACCACCATGTTCGCACACGTCATGGTCGTGGCGAACGGGAAGCCACCGCCAGCAAACACGCGCAGGAACCACTTGTTAAAGAGCGTCATCCCGATGCTGATTGCGTACCAGAGCACGACAAGCGCGCCGACGTCAAGCGCTTGTGGCAAGCGGCCCAGTGGCGATCGACGGCGGCGGACATGCCGTGCACTGATGTGGAGTGCGAGCGCCAGCAGGAGCATTGCAGAGCTCGTGGCGACGAGCGCTGCAGTCTGCTCTGCTGCGGGCGCAGCTGCGACGTCCGCGAGCGCCAGCGCTGGGGCCGTAGGACGCGCAGCCGGGACGTTCTCTTCCGGCACGTGCAGCTCCATCCCGCGCCTCAGGAGCTGATCGGTGGTGCTGTTGATGGAAAAGTGCCAGCAGTTCTGTCGAAACGGAAATACCGGTACACCAACAGTTGCATGTTCAGTCGAAACGGGAAATACCGGTATACCGATAATTCTCTACGCTCTCTCTCAACCCTCGACTCTGCTGTGGTCGTTCGCCCTCTGTAGTCACTCTCTTAGCACAGCACGATCCCGATCGAGCCGGCCGCCATGCGTGGGCAGCGCCAGTTGTAGAGATAGTACTGGAGCTCGCCACTGCCGGGACCAAACTTGAGCGGCTGGAGAAACTCTTCGTTCTCCATCAGATTGAGCGCGTTGAAGACGTCGTGCTTCTCTTTCTTCGCCACAATCAGCAGGTCCTGCATGAGCGTAGCCAGCGGCACAGACGTCGCGACGTTGTAGAACGAGTACGCCGCGTGCAACGTCCGGTACTTGTCGTTCCCAATGATCGTGGAGGGGAGGTGGTAGTAACTGCAAAAGTCCGTGATTGCGTGACTTGTCGGATTTTCAACGACGTACGAATTGATGACGCCATCGCGCGGCAACATCCAGTGGCGGACTTCGTCTTCGGAATACGCGGCCGTGAGGTGGAACTTTTTCAGGTACTCCTTGAGAAGTGTCGCAACCGCCGGGACGTCTTGTAGCTCCATTGCACGAAACCCTGGCGTCGCTGGTTTCGTGGGGAGACTCAAGGACTTGATCACGCCGGTGATTGTCATCCGGGGTGGGAGCGGCGAGAAGCCGACTTCAATGAGCTTCTTTGGGTTCAGCGACCGGTGGTAGTACCGGCACGACGCGAGCGGCATCGGGAGCATCACGCCGGCTGTGTACACGGCCTGCCACACGTCCCGGAGGTTCACTCGGCGCGTCACTTCTTTGATCAGCACGGGCGCGAGCCGTTTCGACCGGAGCTTCTTGTGGACGCAGAGGAAGTTCACTTCCGCCATGGGCACGACGCTCTCGTACACACTCGTGGCCACGGGGATGCCGCTGATGAACGCCAGGAGCTTGTTACTCGCACCACTGCGGACGCCAATGTGCCAGTCTTTGTGGTACCCGGGCGGGGTGAGCGCCCACGTGAGAAAGTCGACCGAGTAGTCAAAACGGAACATCGCGTCGTCGTCTTCGACGTAGTTGTGCGTGAGCAGCTCGTACACTTCGCGCGCTTGCGTGGGCTCGAGAAAGTCGATTTCGCTCCACACAAAGCCAGTCGGCATCGCGTACGGCTCGGCACGGACGTCGGCGACGGTCTTGGGCGCGTCAATCGGGCCGTGCGCACGCGGGAGAGCGAGCTCTTCGGCTTCGCTCTGCGGCACTGGCTGCGTCTTCCAGAACTTGTGGTCGGCAGCGACAGGTGGCGCAGGCGGCGCGCGGTGGTCGCTGGACGACGGTGCGCTCGCGAGGTTCAGCTGCTTAATGACGCGCAGGAACTCTTCCTGCTCCTCGACGGTGATGAGCTCTGGCTCGTTCGGGCTCGACGGGCTCTTCTTTTTCGGGCCGGGAGGCGGCGGCGGCGACGACGACGAGCTCATGGCGTTGGCACTCAGCGAGTCGATGGATGATGGAGTCCAGTGGCTTGGACGAAATGAGGGGACGGTGGAAGGGGGAGCTGATCTTCACTTGCAAAGTCGATAGTGAGAAAACAAAGGGAGCTCATCAAAACTGGAGTCCGAACCTTGTTTTCTTCACTAGGAAGAGATGGAATGAATCGGACAGCTCACCCACATCAGTTGCGAATCAAGCGGATGCCCCGGCAGGCGCGTCTCCCGAGCGGCACGCGCCTCCACGCGATGCGCGCTGGCGGACGCTGGCCATGGCCAACGCATCTGCTGAAATACGTAGCAGCACTCGCGATCGTCGTGCTCTTTGTGTGGAACATGTCGCTGCTGGCGACGATTGGGCGCCCAGTCGGGGAGCTCCCGAGTCACTTGTTGCGGTCCGAGTCGCACCGTACGGCGCTGCCTCTGTCCCAGCCCCCACTCCTGCGGCCGTGGTTCCTTAACCCGCAACTATACGAGCGTGAGAGCGGCTGCGACTTCTCGGCAGCAGTCGCAGCGCTACGGCCAGAGGAGCTCGAGATCAACTGCGGGAACGTCGACGAGCTCGTGCTCGGTGAGTTCCTCGGCCAAGGTTACTGGCGCGAAGTGTACCGCGCCAACTGGAAAGGTGCGTATGACTGGCCATTGTATGGGCTGCACACAGACGGAGCTGACGCCCCACGTACGTGGCATTGGCGTTTCTAGGACGCGAAGTCGCTGTGAAGGTCGTCAAGGAACACCTTCTCAACCGGTCGGACATTGTCACACGCCACGTGGAAGAAGTCGCAGCGGTCTTCCCAGTACGCAACGCGCCAAACATTGTCTCGCTCGTCGGCTGGTGCAACTCGACCGTGATTGTCGACTACGTGCCCCAGAAGCTCGACGAGCTCCTGTACGAGTCGCCCGAGCCGCTCTCAGTCCGGCGCACACTGGAGCTCGCACGGGACGCGGCCCGTGCGCTCGCGCAGCTGCACAGCGCTGCTGGTGGACCGTTTGCGCACACCGACATCCAGTCCCGGCAGTTCCTCGTCGACACGTCTGGGAAGCTCCTGTTGAACGACTTTAACCGGATCAAGTACGCTGGTCCGCGACTCGTCCATAGCGAACCGACGGCCGAGATGTGCACGTTTGCAACGCCGATTGCAAAAGGCAAGTGGCGGTCGCCCGAGGAGTACCAGCACGCACAGCTTGACGAGAAACTCGACGTCTACAGTCTCGCACTCGTGCTCTGGTCGCTCCAAGCGCGCGAGAAGCCGTACGAAGAGCTCGCGCGCGAGAAAGTGTACCGGAAAGTGCCACAGGGCGTCCGGCCGCCGATAGAGAAGATGAAAGCGTTCCCAGACGCGATGCAGGCGCTGATTGTACGCGCGTGGAGCTCGGACCCAGCGATGCGGCCGAGTGCGAAGGAGTTGGCGGCAGGGATAGAAACGGTGCTTGCGAACTACCGGGAAGACGACTAGGACTTGGACGGGTGAGAGCATAAGACACTCTGCGTTTGAGGTGTTGTGTGCGATACGAGCAGCTTCTGAGTGGAGGAACAGCTACGTACGCTACCAGAGTCGTCGGCTAGGCTGGTGCATACTGGACCTTGCTTATGGCAGTCACCGTTACGACGGAGCTAATAAGCGTGACGACAACCACCCGAGTGGTGGTCGTGGGAAGACGTTGACGAAGCGAAGCTCTCTTCTTGTGGCGAGCACGTACGGGGTGGTGATTGGGACGAACACGCAGACTTTGCTCCATCAAAAGCGACAGAAGGGTTCGTTTGTCGCGATACTCTTTTGTAGTTGGCAGTGATTGGAAGAAAATTATTTATTTCTAGTACAATTCATAGTGTTGCAAACAATAATTTATTATTGTGCATCAGCGAAGCCCGATATTACGGAAGTGGAGCCCAATATATTGACTAATACATAATGGGCCAAATATTTGTAATATTTATAGCATAAAATGTCCAAAATGACCCTGGCGGAAGTGCCAAGCACGCAAGAGTCCGACTGCTTCGCCTGGACGACGACGTCTCTGCTCCATCAACTAAACGTACAGGAGGGATATGAGATGTCGCAGAAGGTTATCTCGCGTTCATCAAAGGAAGCGACAGTGCCGTCGCTCGACGCGGCGGTGTACTATCCGCTACTCTGCACTGTTCAGCCCACTTGCAACTCGTATGGGCGACTTTAATTTTCACAGTGCCGGCCGGTCATGACACCTCGGCGCGCACACAGCTTCTCCCAGGAGCTTCGAGGTGCTTGTTTTTCTATGCAAATGTGAAATGCAGCTACTGTACAAGGACTTGTTGCCAGACTTTTCGTGCAAGGGAAGTGCATTCAGACGGATGATATTGACAACAATCAATTTGATATTGCACAATAATTTATTATTGAGCCCCCTTCGGCACAGTAGTTTATTATTGAAAACACTGCTGTTTGATCCAATATCATACGCAGTACTTCCAATCACTGGTAGTTGCTGAGTAACGCACTTGAGAAGCGCACCTGAACTACCCACCTCGCTTTGTGCAGTCGATTCTTCCTAGGACTCCGTGCTCCTCACATGATGATACTGGTCGAGCTCGTGGAACTACAGCCCATTCTTCTTGAGTGAGTCGAGCGCCAGTCTCGACCAGTCACATTGAAGCGTGAGGCAAAAGTGCACTGTGGTTTCTGAAGTTTGGTGGTGGTGGCTAAGTGTCATCTCCTCGAAGTCTTTTTGGCTGGGGGAAGGTTTCGTATTCGTTGATCACTTGCAAACGACCAGAGGAACTGCTCGAATCGCCACCAGCATCACCCTCAATCGCCAGCCAACAGGCTAAAAGAGTGAACAAACCCAAGTTGACTGTAATTGCCTGTAGTCGATCTCATTTGCTCAGCCACAATTTGCTCCACAAACCGTGAATCAAGCACACACAAGCACGTGCTTGAGCACGCTTCTCACTCGCATATTCACACACAGTGTCTGCCCGAGTGTCACTTAACCAATGCGAGAGATTCAGTGAACCAAGAAGGCAGCAGTGAGAAGAGTTCGTACCCACTATTGTTGTCGACGTCGACAGCGTCACAGCTCAGAAACTGACAGTGATAGCGATAAAGTCGACGAGAGACATATACAAGGAATGACACGCACGGAGCGACCAACAGGCGTACTGCTTCTGTCGCAGCTCCGCGGCTCATTGGCGACGGCAAGCGCGTCAGTCGGAGTTGCAGACCAATCGCTAGGTTCTCCTGTATCTACTCTGCCAGCCACGGCGCTGCCAACCATCCATTCATCTCCAGTTTGTCAACAGCTGTCGAGAGACAGGGTACAGTAAATCGCGGTGAGTCGGTCGGTCGGACAGCATCACCCTGAGAATCAGGCTGCTTGGTGACGCGACGCGGTGCGCGTGTGCGCAAACGGGTCAGCAGCTTCACTGTCTCATGAATCTCCGCCGCCTTTCAGACACTCCGACTCGCTCAGCTGAGCTGAGCTCAGGAGACTACTGAATGAGGCTGGAGGTCGGCTCGAGTGAATGGATGTGCGTGAAAGGCAGCAGAGACACACGGTAGTCTGGCAGTCTCGTCCGTGCGGCCAATGGCTGGACGAATGAACGCACGACTCATGAATCTGGAGCTGGTGACGGTGTATGGATGACCAACCGACTCTCTCATCGCCCTCGACGTTCAGTCGCTCCCTCAAGTCATCCATGAACGCAAGCATGCGGTTGCCAGTGGCGTTCGCGGAACACGGGAGGCGCTCACTCGCTCACTCTGTGCTTGCGGTTTCTGCTCCGCGAACGAATGAATCCTCGATTCGAATCGAGGTGCCTCCCAAGCACGCTCAGTCTCACTTCATTCCTCAACTCACCAGGCACTTCGCACAAGTTAAGCGACCGAGTGACTGCCAACAAGCACGACCGCCAACGAACGAGAACAGAGTCCGCCCAGCAAGCAAGCGACCCGGCGCCGTCTTCGTATCTCTACCACTCCTCCTCACCAACGGCGTCAACGACCGACCACGTCAGACAATCATTTTCCAGTTCCAACGCACGCTCACACACAAGCATGAACTTTGGTGCATTCGTGTCCCCACCCCACCGCCGTCACCCTCTGGGAGTCCAGGCGCACCAGCCCTTCACCACAAGCGAAGACGCACTGCCGATGAAACGACTCTCCATGAAGACGCTCAGCGAGTGTCCGCGTCAGGGACTCCCAATCGACCTGCACGTCGCGTCGGCGTCCGTCGTCGGCGACCACGCCGTGTACCACTGTGCGCTGTACAGCGTAGCGACCGAGACGTCGTGGAGCGTGGCGTACCGGTACTCGGAGCTCTACGCGTTCAAGCGCACGGTGGAAGAAGTCCTGACGTGCGCCTCGCGCAAGTGCAGCGGCTCGTGTCAAGCGATCCGCGACTACCTGACTGCGTGCTTCCCGAAGAAGCGCGTGCTCTTCTCAACGTCGCAGCGCACGCGGAAGGACCGGCAGCAGAAGCTCGAGAACGTGCTGCTGCACCTTCTGCGTTGCGTGCTCCTCCCAGGCAGCGCCATGAAGTGTGCGCTCGCCCGTCGCGCGCTTCCGCCACACTTGTTTGCGTTCCTCGGCGTGCAGCACGCACTCGACCGTCGCTCGCTGCTGCAGATCTACGTGGACAACTACCAGCGCGTTCTCCAGCGCTCGTCGTTCGCTGGTCCATTGACGTCTTCCTCTACGTTGTCACTGCGGTCGTTGGAAGCAGACGCGGAGGCTGAGACGAGCTGCTGTCGGTGTATGATCTGCCTCGAAGATGTGGACGAGAACGCGGCTGCTGGCACTGACGCTGAAGACTGCGATGATGACGACGGTCGCTGTTGCCGCAGCCACAGCCACAGTCGCAGTCGCAGCAGCCGATCCTGTCGCACGTCATGCTCGAGTGACGACGTGTCGTTGCCGGCGAGCTCACGTTCACTCGGCGTCACCACTGCGAGCGTCGACGCATCCGAAGCGACAGCGACGTCGGCTAGAACGATGGCAGCAGTGGTGCTGCCGTGCTCCCATGTGTTCCACCGCACGTGCGTCTTTGAGTGGCTGCTGTTCGAGTTCCACTGTCCATTGTGTCGCACGCGCGTGGGACCAGCGGCGGCCACGAACTTCTGCCGTGCGAAGAACCGCGTCCAGTGGTGGATCGGCGAGCTGGGGGACGACCCGCTTCAGCAGGACAGCGTTGCGTGAGCACACCCACGCGAGCGAAGAAGAGAGTCCAGACCGGAGTTATCTTTTGGTTGAGCTTGTCTCAAGCTAGACTTAAGCTAGTCTCGAGCTCCAGGTCGAGGCCGATGGACTTGTTGGTGATAGAAAGCGGTATCAACAGGAGTGAGAACCAAAACCAGCGCGTACTTCTAGTTCATCAGTCCTATTCAACGCTAGTCAAACTAACTAGCATGTTGGGCCAATGTTGCCGCGTGCAATGCGGTTGGCGCCTCGACGAAGGTCTCGCCGCTGGAATTTGTGGTCTGGAGGAGGGCCAGGTTCTTGTGGTAGATGTTTCGAGCTGCGCTCACGTCGCGGTCGACCTTGTTGGGGCACACGTCACACTCGTACATTGTGCTGCCGCCGAGGTCACTCTTCACGTGACCACATGCCGAGCGCGTCTTTGACGTGTACTCCTCACCGCACATGATGCGTCGCCCGCCAGCACGATGCATCTTGTACTCGACGAGAGCCCGGAAGTGATAGTGCCGATGTGCCAGCATCGTCCGAGACGTCGGTGACCTGATGTCGCGGCGTCGCGATGTGCGCGTTTGCCAACCCGTGATAGATTGGTCTGGCGACTGGTTTGCCTCCACTCGCTCGACCTTCCGCACCAACTTCGAGACAGGAAGTGCTGGTAGGAGCACCTCTGAGTAGTTGGTCGCGAGAAACGCGGACAGCTTGTGGTGTAGATCGTTGACAAGGTTCACGACTCGCCGCTCGATGTGGTGGCGCTCGCGACGAAGGCGCCATTTTGTCTATGGCGTCGTCTGACCTCGACGAAATACTTGAGGTCTTCCGGATCCATGCCTGCTGGGGATATTGCTCGCCTCCGAAGCTCGCCACCTCGCGTCTCGCCACTCGCTCCATTACAAGTGCTCGCTCTTGAATTGCAGTCGCTCTTGAGCAATCATAGTCGAGCCTCTCTCAACTGCAGAAGGCTGATGGCACGAAATCGCTTCTCGATGAAGCAATTTGAGTCTGTGATGGAGAACGCGTTGCCCTCGGGGTCATACACAGTTGCAAAAGCCCGCACCCCGGGTCGATGGCGCAAGCGCCTCGTGTGCTGTACAGTTGAACCATCATGTTCAAATTTCACAATTCAGTTACAGTTATCTGATACCCTCTGTGAATCTGAAAAATATATTCTTTTCTGCCTTCCAAAAAACATACAAAGATCAAGTGAGCTCAACATCAATTTTTGCCAACTGTTTTTTGAAATCCTCGCGTATTCGATCAAGCCCCTCTCAAAACCGCTTGAAGAAAACGAGCCCAACAAATCTGCTGATACCAACAGGATCGATTTGCTGATAACAACGATGGCGACGATGACAACGACACCACGGGCAGCGCCTCGTCACCCGCACGCGCGAGCAGCGCTAAGCGACCTGAGCGCGCCTCGTCTGCTAGCGGAGCGCGAGACGAGCGGCGGCTCGTGGAACTCGGCGGCGCTGCTGGACGGCGCGTGGGTGGCCCACAAGAGCTTGGTGCCGCGGCTGACCAAGGTGGCGACGCTCGAGGGCCATCGCGGGTGCGTGAACCACCTGCGCTGGAGCCGCAACGGCGCGTTGCTCGTGTCCGGCTCGGACGACCACCAAGTGCTTGTCTGGGACTACGCGACCCGCCGACAGCGCGAGGCGATCCGCACTGGCCACACGGGCAACATCTTTGCAGTCTGCTTCGTGCCTGAGACAAACGACCACATCATCGCCTCTGGTGCGTACAGCGTGTGTATACATAATAAATAGCATATAGTAGCGAGAAGTCTCATGTGTATACACGCGTATGTGCTTGTATACATCACCAGCGGCAGCGGACTACGACGTGCGGCTCCACTACGCGCCGTTCCGTCCGGACTCGTCGAGGCTCTTCCGCGTGCACAATGGCCGCGTAAAGGACATTGGGACGTCCGCTGGCGTCCCCAAGGTCTTTTGGAGCGTCGCTGAAGACGGCGTCGTGTTCCAGTTCGACCTCCGGGCACTGCCAACGACTGCGAACGGACGTGGTCGGAGCGGCGCGTCCGGTGCGATCGTCCGGCTCGGTCGGAGCCGTGGCGGCCGCTTACTGCGGGGCATGGGCATGGCGACGCACCCGCTGGACCCGACGAAGTTTGCGCTCGCGTGCGGCGACTTCTACACGCGCCTGTACGACCACCGGATGCTCCGCGTGCTCCCGTACCAGTCACGCGCGCACTTAACGGCGACAAGCGTCGACGCGACGCAACCAGTCGAAGTCTTTGCCCCGCCGCACTTGCACTCGAACGCTCAGAGCGACCGTAGTGCGCAGTACCGGCACGAAGAAGCACACGGGACGAGCATTCAGTTCAGTAGCGACGGCGCTGAGCTGCTGGCGAACTACCACAGCGACCACATCTACGTCTTTCACGTCAGTAACAGCAGTGACCGGACCAACGCTGCTGCTGCTCGTGTCCTTGAGAAGCCGCCACGAGCGCAGAACTGGTTGAATGGCGCCCACATGGACGAGACGCAACGACCGCTCTCGCTCCGACCGGCCGACGTGCGTGAGCTGCACGCGAAAGGACTCGTCGCGCTCGTCGCGCGGAACTTTGTGCGCGCGCTCCAGTGCTTCTCGCGAGCGTGTAGTGCAGCGTCGCTCGACCACTTGACGCTGTCGTTCCGCACCGACTTGTTCCACAGCAGTGCGAAAGCGTACTTGGGACGGGCCTGGAGCGGCGACTTTTACCTCGCGGCTGTGTACTGTCGACGCGCACTCGAGCTGGATGGTGGGAACCGAGACGTGCACCTGACGTACATTAAAGCACTGCACGCAGACAAGCGGACGACGCACGCACGTGCGCTCGCACAATTGTACCAGCAACGGTACCCCGAGTGTGTGGCGGACGTGCGCCGATTTCTCCATCAACAGCCGCCGAACGGAGGCCGTGGGCGTGGGCGTGGGCGTGGTGGTAATGCTAGCAGAGGCACGCAGACGAGTGTGTACGACGACGAGAGCGAACAGAGCAACGACAGCGGTGGCGACGGCAGCGCGTCGTCGGCTCCTCGCGGACATGGAACACCGAGGCTGAATACTGACGCCAGGCGTGTCGGCAGCGACGGTAGCAACGACGACAGTGGCGACAATGCCGGCAACGACAGTAGCGATCAGAATCGCGACAGCAGCACGAGTAGCAACGACGAGCGCCGCGACGACAACGACAACGACAACGACAACAGTGACAGTGTGGACGACGGGTTTCCAGTTGAGCGGGATGAGCGCTTCTGGCGGTCAGACGACGTGCATGGACAGGCTGTGAACTACGACGTTGTCCGGCGGTACATTGGGTACTGCAACTGCGAGACAGACATCAAAGAGGCGGCGTTCTTTGGCGGCAACGACGAGTTCATTGTGGCTGGGAGCGACGACGGCCGCGCTTACTTTTGGCACAAGGCGAGCGGGAAGCTCGTGAACGCGATTGCCGCAGACCAGACGATCCTCAACTGCGTGCGGCCGCATCCGTTCGACGCGTGCATTGCGACGAGCGGGATCGAAGACGTGATCCGGCTCTGGAGTCCAGTCGGCGACGCCGCGGTGCCGCCGTCGGACGACGAACTGGACGCGATGGCACAGGCGAACCAGACGAAGATGGCGAACGACACGTGGGGCTTCTACGTAGGCGGCGCAGACGAGAACATGGTGCGCGTGGTGTTTCAGGCGGCGGGCGGGCGAGAGGGAGCGCACGAGTGCGCGACAAACTGATGGGCGTGGCGAGCGATCAGACAGTGCGCGTGAGCGTAGGAATGTGGTAGTGAGAGGGAACGCGATGGATTTGCATGGCGATGGTTGGGGAATGAGTGCACATGAAGGGGAACAGCGTTGGTGTCGTCTCAAGATGGTTGGTGGTTGATGGGGTTTATTGAAGTGCATTAATTGATTGAAAGGCGTGTCCAGTACCTGTTGCGATTGGCGACCGTGTCGCCATGAGAGAGACGGTGGACGTGCAGAGCGGCGTACTTGCTCTCGCTGCCTCCTACGTGCCGTACTGGAGCGGACTGCTCGGTGCGCGCGTCGTGTCCACAATCGGGGGGTACAGCAGCGACTGGCGCTTGCGGTCCCGACGCCGACGGACCCCGACCACGACAGCGCCGACAGCAACAGCCGCACCAACAAGCGCAACGACAAGCAGCAACCGCTCCGAGCCGTGCACTTCTCCTGCAAAGTCCCGGGCTTCGATCGGGTCGTCACTGCGCGCACACGTCGGCAGTTTCCGGCCTGACGTGCACTTGCACGCAGCACCGGGACCTGGAGGACACGCGCCGTACCCCGAGCAGAAGGGCGTCAGCGACCCGTCCTTGACGTACACGCCCGCCGACAGCCAGCAGGGGTCGAGCACGGGCTTCTCCGCCGCGTCGTCACTGCTGAGGCCCGCTGCCGCTGCTGCCACCGCCCCCGCACACGCAGTCGCGTCAGAACCTTGCCGGATCGCTGGAAACTCGACAGCCTTGATGTACTTCTCAGGGTCACTCAAACACCCGTCGTCGTTGCCGTCTGCAGCGCAGTTGTACTGCGGGATTGGCCCTCCCGGCATGCATATAGTCTCGTTGAGCTTCATGTAGAACGTCGCAACGTGCTCGTCCATCCAGTGCGCGCGTGCAATCACTTTGCGCCCGAGCTGGTCGACGTTCGCCTTGAACGTGCCATCGCCGCGCACGTTCGCACACTGGAGGTTGCCGCTCGTCCAGCTGCTCGAGCAGCGGTCCAGTTGGCGCACAATCAGCGCTGATGCGTTGCCGAGGAACTCGGTGATTGTCTCGTCGCTCCACATGCCGGCGCGGAGCTCGCGCCAGCGCTTCGGGACGAGCGACGCAAACTTGTAGTGGCACGTGAGGCGCTTCCAGAAAGAGTGGGGCTTGTAGAGCCAGTCGAGCTGGTTCGCGCCCTTGCCGTACGCCAAGTTAAAGTCCCACACTGGGCCCGCGTTGATCGGCTGCCCGCGGTCTTTGAAGAAGTACGTGCTGCGCCGATACGCGTCCGAGTTCTGCGACATCTCCGAGTGGAGAAAGTAGTCGACAAACGAGCCAATGTCAATGTGCTCTTCGAGTCCGCTTGCCTCGGTCAAGTTGTCGTACAGGTACTCGTACATCCGTGGCAGTGGGCCGGTGCGTGGGTCGACAAAGAAGTCGCGCATGCTCTGCGTGAGCACCTGCGGCTTTGGCGCCATGAGAATCGGCCGCTCGCCGCTCCCAAACAACATCTGGTACTTGTCAATCACAATGTTGGGCGAGTAGACGCCGTAGTTAAGCGGGTTGTTCTGCCACGCCCAGCCGCCGCTGAGCTCCGAGTCGCGACACGACGTGTCGAGCGGCGCAAGCCCAACACGGCTGGGTCCGTACGAGATCTTCTCGAGGGCGACGTAAATGCCCTTGTACGCGGGCTCGAGGTTCTCGAGGCGGTCGCGGATAAAGACGACAATGTGACGCGAACGCGGCGAGTAGCGCGTTGTGCCGCGGTAGAGCCAGTGCGCGAGGTGGTTCCGCAGCAGACTCGTGTCGATCGCAGGGCCGTTGAGCACAAAGCGCGTGTCGTGGGGGAAGCCGAGAAAGTCCGTGGGTTCGTGCAGCTTCACGCTCAGCTGGTGCTTGGAAAAGTGGAGACTCGACTGGCCGCGGTAGTGCGCCAGCGACGGGAGCATGGCCGTGCGATTGCCATTGAGGCAGTTGAGCGACCCGTCTGCATTGTCGACGACTTCGAGCGTCACTTCGACTGTTGTTTTCATGCAGTCGATCGCTGGAAAGCGCTGCTGGTTGCACGTCTCGGTCGGCAGGCGTTCCGACACTGGCGACACGATCACGATTGGGAGCACAAAGCACGCTGGTGACAGACACGATATCCACATGCATAACCAGTCGTCAATAGGCGTCCTGTCCTTTCCGCAAGAGATCTTGGTAGGCGAGCAAGGACGACGGACGCACTCTTGTCGACTGGAGCAGAGGTGGTCGGGGGCACGGGCGTCGCCACCAGTGTCGCGTCGGTGCCATGGAGCAGCAGCGCCACGAGCGCAGCGAGCACACGCATGGCTCGAGTGTGGAGGAAGAGTAGGAGGAGGTTGTGGTGGAGGAGATGAAGCGCTGGACTTGGGCTCTTGACAGCGAATATGGAAGTGAGAGAGAGTGAGTGAGGAGTGAGGAATGACCAGTTCAACTCGATCTCTTGAAAGGATTGGCTCCCAGTAAATAAAAATGAGATTTTGAGCGGGTGCGATCTTTTGCGAAAAACCAGATGCAGAGTGATGGTCACGCTGCACTTGCCGCCAAGATCGCGGCGAGCGCGGTTGCGGTCTTCGAGACCGCGTCGTTCTCGGGAGCGTCAAAGTGGCGCGCGCTGAGCAGCCGCAGCACGGAGAGGAAGGCGTGCTCGTGCTCGGCGCCATCCAGCTCGGTGCTCAGGTCCACGTACCTCGCGAGCAGACCGAGCAGCGTGAATGCGTCCCGCACCAGCTGCTCACGCAAGCGATCGTCGTCATGGCTACTACTGCTGCTGGCGTGTGCACAGGACGTGACGCGCAGTGAAAACGTCTCGTGGTGCAGCAGCTGGGCCAAGTAAAACACTGCCGAGCGGTGGCCATCCGCGTCGTCTGCGAGCCCGCGCGTGGCTTCCAGGACGAAGCGCACGCCTGTAACTGGGAAGCACGTGACGATCGCCAGTAGCACGTGGACGACCTGTAGCTGGAGCGCACGCAGGTCGCGTGCGACTTCCCGATCGCTTCCACTGCTGTCGCCACAACGCAGAGCGCTACTGACCAGCATCTGCGCGCAGCGGTTAAAGAGCAGCGACTTCTTGGCCGACGCGGCGACCTCGGGAAACATGTCGGGGAACCGCAGCAGCTGCGCGAGCAGACTGAGCGCTTGGCGCTTCACGTGCGACGGGCTCTTGGGCGCGAGCAGAATGTCTTGGATCACGTGGCCCGAGAGCAGTGGCTTAAAGTCTGGCTGCGTCGCTGGCGCCGCGACACCGAGGTCGACCCAGAAGCTGAGCACACAGAGGCCGTGCTCGACCACGTCGGGGTCGTGCGCGTTGTTGCGTACGACGCGACAGAGCGCACTGAGCAGCCGCGCACGCTGTTGCTTGAGCTCGGTCGCACTCTCAGCTGACGCCGGTTCGTCGTCTTCTGTAAGCGTTGAGTCGGCTTGTGCAGCGAGGTACTCGTCGAGCGAGGCGAACTTGAGCCCCGGGAGCGACACTCGCGAGTGCTCCATGAGCGCCGCCTCTGCTGCTCTGCTGCTTGGGTTGCTGCTGCTGTTCGAAGACGAGCCCGAGACGAGCAAGAAGCGCTGGAAGCGCTCACTGTGGTGCATCACACAGTACATGACGCGCATGACGCTCGAGAGCACAGGCGCGTCGAGGTCCTGTGGCGCTGCAAGGTACTTAACGAACGCTGGCGCGAGCTCCAGCACGGACGCAGCGCCGCTGAGCATCCGTGCGAGCGTGTCGTGCAGGTCTTTCGCCCGCTCGGACGCGAACGCCACTTGGCTCTGGCTCGTCTCCCACGCAAAGCTGAGTCGCGACGCCTGCGCGTGCGCGTGCGCTTGGCCTGCAAGCTGCGAGAAGACGCTCTGCGAAAACGAGGCCGCCTGTTGCGAGTCGCTCCCCGCGTCCTGGAGCACCGCTGCGGCTGCGCCCAGCCCTGTCGGTGGCGTTGGTGGCCGTGCTCGGCTTCCCACCACGTCCACCATATTCGCGTCGGTCGGAGTCGCGTTCGCACCTCCGTTAAAGAGCGTCAACAGGTCCCTCGCTGACGTGTTGAAGAGCGTCGCCAGTAACTCGGCGTTCTCCTATCGCCCATCCGTCCTTCGCGTTAGTCGACTGACTTCCACATACAGAGACACATACGCATACGTAGACAGCCACACACAGAACCTCTATCTCCCTTACCTGCGCATACCCGGGCGGAGTCTTTGGGCTCTCGGTCTGGATCGCTGCTGCGGTTGTCGTGACCGCAGCTGCGCGGGTGGGTGACGCAGCCGCCGCTGCCTGCGAGAGCGACAGGTGCGACGCCTGCGAGCGCAGCCGCTGGCTAGCTGCTAGCATCACGCTCTCGTGGTTGCGGCGCGCGGACGCGAGCCGGCGGCGTTCGGCCTCCAAGCGCTTGTTCTCCACCAGCTGCCGCTCCTTGAACTCCTCGAGCTCGCGCACTGCACGCAGCTTGGTGCGCTCAGCGGAGCGCAGCTGGTCAGCGAGGAAGCCCAAGCGCGACTCAGCGCCCGCCAACTGCTGGCGCAGTGCATCCGCCTGCTCACGGCCAGCGAACTCCGCCTCCGTGCGCGTAGCGACCGCGTCGACGCGCAACTCAAAGATCTCTTCTTCGACCTCAGCGAGTTTTGCGCGCAGGATCTGCGCCATGCCGTCAGATTCGCCCTTGTCCCGCGTCAGCTGCGCCAGCCGCGCCTGCAGCTGCGCCACGACCTTTGGCGGCCCATGCGGCGGCGGAAAGGTGCCGCTGTGGTGCATGGCTGGCTGCAACTCTGGAATTCGGAAGAGTGACTACTGACTGCTTCAGCTACTTCAATAGTGACTGGCAACTTGCCTTCCACTTGCTCTCATTAATGCGTCCATGGGTGTCCACGCACGTCTCCCTCTATGTCTCTCGCACACGCTCTCTCTCTCTCTTCCTCATCTGCTCGAACCCGTTGGTTGCTACGCTCCCTCCACACACTCCCCTCCCACTTTTAAAAAGACGCGAAGGTCGGGCGGGCAGCTGCGACGCCAGCGAGCACGTCGGCGATCGGCACGCGCTTCTGCTCCATCGAGTCGCGGTCGCGCACCGTCACGCACTGGTCGTCGAGCGAGTCAAAGTCGAGCGTGAGACAGAGCGGCGTGCCGATCTCGTCCTGGCGCCGGTACCGGCGGCCAATGCTCCCAGCCGCGTCAAAGTCCACGCTCGTCCCAGTAGCGCCACCGCCTGCGAGGTCCGCGTACAGCTGGCGCGCAGCTGCGAGCAGCGGCGGCTTGTTCACAAGCGGAAGCACTGCAAAGCGGAACGGCGCGACGTCCGGGTGCAGTCGCAGAACCGTCCGCTTCCGGCCACGCACGTCGTCCTCTTCGTCGTACGCGTCCAGCAACAGTGCGAGGAGCGCACGCCCAGCGCCCAGCGCAGGTTCAATCACGTGCGGCAGAAACGGCTGGCCGTCATTGAGAGCCGGTTCCTGGTACTGCAGACTCTTGCCGCTCGCAGCCATGTGCTGTCGCAGGTCGTAATCCGTACGGTTCGCGACGCCCCACAGCTCACGCCAGCCGAATGGGTACTTGAACTGGATATCCGTCGTCGCGCGGGCGTAGTGCGCGAGCTCTTCCGGCGCGTGCGCGTGCAAGCGCAGGCTCTCTGGCCGCACACCGTACTTAATGAGAAACTGGTAGCACGCGTCGACCCAGTGGTCAAAGTACGCGTCCGAGTCAGCCGGCGCAGTAAAGTACTGGAGCTCGAGCTGCTCAAACTCGCGCGTGCGGAAGAGAAAGTGGCCAGGCGAGATCTCATTCCGGAAGCTCTTGCCCATCTGGCCGACGCCGAACGGGAGTTTCTTGCGCATCGTGCTCTGGACGTGCGTAAAGTTAATGTACGCGCCTTGGGCAGTCTCGGGCCGCAAGTACACCCAGTCGCTCGTCTCGTCTGTGGCGCCTACGTTCGTGCGGAAGAGCAGGTTGAACTGCTTGGACGGCTGGAACGCGTGCACAGCGCCGCACGACGGACACGTCACCGCGCGGGCTGTCAGCAGCGCGTCCATCTCAGCGAGCGATAGAGTGGCCACTGCGTCAATCGCAGCCTGGGGCTCGCCGTCCAGCGCACGTTCGAGCAGCTGGTCCACGCGCACGCGTGCATTGCACGCTGTGCACACAGTCATCGGGTCTGTGAAGTTGTCCACGTGGCCGGACGCGTGCCAGACAGCCGAGTTGAGCAGCACGGACGAGTCCAAGCCCACGCACTCGGGCCGCTTCTGCACAAACTCAAACCACCACAGGTCCTGCAGGTTCTTCTTCATCTGCACGCCTGTGGCCACCGAACGAGTGGTGAGATAGGATGAACATTACGACACAGATTGCAGTAATGTAGTGCATCCGATATACCAGTCAGACGTACCGAGCGGTCCGTAGTCGAAGCTGTTGGCGAGGCCGCCGTAGATGTCCGAGCCTGGGAACACGAAGCCGCGGTGGCGACAGAGCGCCACGATCTTCTCCTGCAGCCCTGCAGTGGAGGCGAAGCTGCGGCGCGAGAGCGACGGCAAGCGGAGGACGCGGCTGGCGCAAAGCATTTGGACGATGACAGCGAGCGCCGGAGCTCCCAAGCAAGGTGTGGCTTTGCTCGAAGGAGGACAATGTGTCACTTTCGTGTGGTGAGAGTGCCATGGATCGAATGCACAACAAGTATACTCTAATTCATAATGTTATTTGTATAGAACTGGAATGTGAGTTATGCCAAATACCGAGCTCGTTGGAAGTTGTTCCAGTCAGTATTTTGTGACTAAGAGTGACGATGGCGAGATCGATGCAGACGCTGCTGCTCCAGGAGCTCCTCCGCCCAGAAACAACAGGCGAGGGTGCACAGCAGCGCTGGAGGGAAGAGCTCCAGTTGCACGAGGACGCGTCTGCAGACACAGTGGCGGCGACGCAACAGCACGTAACGCCACCAGAGGCAGCAGATCGTCCGCGCCGTCACCTCCAGTTGCTGGAGGCGGTGGATGCGGTGGTACCGTACCTGCCCGAATACACCGATCCCGTCACGCCTCGATTAGAAGCGCTCTTCGAGCTCATCTTGCATGAATGCCCCACAGAAGCCAATCAATTGCTCAGAAACTGGCTCAAGAGGCGAGCCGACAGCAACAACGAGCCAAGCCACGAGCCAAGCCACGAGCCAAGCCACGAGCCAAGCCACGAGCCAAGCCGCTCCAAGTCGACACCAGTTTTCCGCGCGTGGCTGCTCCAGTGGCTGAGCCAATCCAAGCAACTTCTGGACAGCAGCAGTGACGACTGTCAACGCCTGCAGCTGCAGCTGTGGCGAGAAGCGCTCAGCGCTGCACTTCGAGCGGAGGACCAGCGCGACCTTCGCCGATTGCTCGTGCTTCTATTGCACCAACTCGGACCCAGCAGCTCAAGTGCATCATCTCCCGAGCCTGAGCGTCACGTCACCGTCGTCTCGTCCAGCGTAGAAGAGCTCTTGGACTTTTACTGGCGCCACGCACGCGAGCTGACGCCGTTCGCGCTCCTCTGTGCCACGAAACTCCACGCTCTTGCTGCGAGTGATGACGTGTCGTCACACACGTCTACAAGTAGCAGCACTCGCAATGGGTTCGTCCAGCTCCGCGACAGTGTGTGCGTGCGACTGCGGTGGTACGTGCTGCTCGAGCCGCTCTTCTTTCAGCCATTCGTGCGCCACTGTGTCGCTCTGCACGTGTTCCCGCCTGGTGTCGACGTTGACGACGCAGTGCGCGTCCACACTGTGCTGCGAACACAAGAGCAGAGTGCGCACTGGATCACAAAGCGCGCAGTACTGCTAGAGGATCTCTTACGTACGAGCCCGCGTCTCCAGGACGCGTACGACGCAGGCATTGTGCACGTTCTAGCCGACAGAGCAGCGCAGTCGTCGCCTTGGGACACGCTGGAACGCCCCGCGTTTCAAGCGCTGTCGGAGCCGCAGCAGCAGCTCGTGCTGCTGGACATGGAACGCGACCTTGACGACGCCCCGGACGCACTGTTCCCATACATTCTGGTGGCGTTTGGGGCGCTCGTGAGCACCACACTGTCGGTCGTTGACTGTCGAGAGCAGCCGACCGCAGCGACCAGTGTACGCGCCACTCAATCAACAGCTGTGCGGTCGCTCTTTGCACTCTTGGAGCTGCGAACGGACGCTGAGAGCTGCTCGCTCGTTGCAGCGCTCATCACACGCCTCCAACTGTCGGACGTGTGGAAGCGCTCGCCTGCTCTGTTTGCAGCCGTCGTCGAGTCGTTAAACGAAGTGGTGGCGCTCGAAGCAGTGGACGAGAAGCGCCGCTATGTGGTGCAAGTGGCGTTGCAGCAGCTGCTGTTTGAGAGCGACGCAGCAGTTGCTCAGTGCTGCCTGCCAGTTCTCAAGCGGTTTCTACCAGCAAGCCTCCAGCGGCTCACAGAGCTACGGCTTCCTTAATGAACCAGTGTGATGCTTGTTGTCGTTTGCATGTCTTGTGTGGTCCTCGTACCCAATAGCACGGCTCCATCTTCTACTCACTGCTCCTCCTGCTGCTTCTGGCTGCTGTTCTTTGTGGCGAGGGGCTCGGGTTTACTCAGTCCGCCCTTCGGACCGCGGATGCGCGTGCGCATGTCCAGCTGCCCACGTCTGCACTCAAAGTACGCTTGGCGGTAGCCCTGCGCACATCAATGCATTCACACACCAGTGAGTGCAACCGTCGAGTGAGCATATTCACTTGAAGCACAAGGACGCGAAGACGACGAGCTGCACGCACCCGACACTCATGCGAGAACTCCTTGATGCGCAGACACTCCTTCAACGTGCGCGAGCCGTCGGCCATGCACTCTTCCTGCTCCATGCAGTCGCGCAGCGCCACCGCCATGTCGCGACACGACTTGCCCATTTGCTTTCGTTTCAATAAAAAAACGAATTTTGTTCGAAACTTGCAGATGTTGGGCTTTGCCCTGAAAATACGGTATTGTTGGAAAATGAGGTCGATTTTATCTAAATTCATTTCTGAACTTTGCAAATCTCGTTACAAATAAAAATGTTTAATGATAGAAACTGATTGGTCACAAACTGTGTCACTGCTCTGTCCCATAAAGAAATGTGCAGTTTGACTCGAATGTGCGAATCTCAGCGACGGATGGTTGAAATTTGATGAAGCCTTCACACGCCAGCGTTTGTTTTGACGAGCAACGCAATGTATTTTTTTGAAGTTCACCTGCTGCTTTCCGCTCCTGTAAAAGCCTTCGTTTGAGATGCAATTCTGAGAGGTTTGTCCTTAAAGCGGAGCATGCCGTGACTCAAAAAGCGATATTACATAAAATTATGTTCCGCAATTGCTCGCGATCTCCTCGATTTCTCCAGCTGTGAGTAATCGTTCAGGAAGAGTCACACGACACACAATAGAATTAAGAAAAACGCGGGGGTTTTACATTTCTTTCATCAATTTTGACCAATGATAAGCCGAGACAAAAATAATGTATCGATTTATGCCACAAAAAGTAGATTTTAATCGTTTCTAGTGCCGGAAAAGGAAGAGGTCGCCGCAGAATAAGCTTCCTCGCTGCACGTCAATGCTGTCGAAAAGCTGCCGTTTGCGGAGTGCACGCTTTTGACGTGTGGTAAGTCGAACTCATTACCACCACCGCAGAGCATGATCTGCTCAAGTACTGCCTGAAGTGTAAGAAAACACTTCTCGAGCGTGCTCACCTCCATCGACGCAAACGCTTCCTGCACAGCGTCCACGAGCTCGTCGATGAAAAAGCCAGATCGAGCACGTTCGTGTCGGGAAACATGGCTGACTGTCGGCGCACGTGAATGTCGAAGCCGTCGGGACAAACGCTATTCACAGCCTCCTCCGCCCCGGCGTGGGGAGAGTCGTTGTCCTGTTGTAGATATATCGTACGCTCGCCCCGCTCTACAGCTCCAACACCACAGACACACGCGCACGTTGCGTCAGTCAGGCGACATCGTGATGAGCACAACATAAAGAGTGCTACACACCTGGCCGTTTGCTCACGATCGCCGGAATGATGGAGTCCTTGAGCAGCGCCTCGTACCCTTTCTTATCAACACTGAGAGGGGCCGCGATGATGTCTCCCTTCGTTTGCTTGTTTGTGGTGCGCTTCGCCTCGCGCTGCTGCACGATTGGGAATATGCCGGTCTTCCCATCGAACCCGTGCTGCTTCGCATAGTTGAAGCGTGGCCGCGTAACTGCCGCCAAGAACATCACTTTCGTGATGAAGCGCTTGTTCGGGCACGTGATGTGTGGAGCTGTCTCGGTCCGCGAGAGGATGAAAGAGGAGGACACCTTGAGAAAGTTGAATCACTTGTCGTCTAGATTCACTACATCGTACATGTCTTGAAACCTTAGTGCACAGAGACCTGCGTGCCACACACACGCATACAGGATGTCAATCACCCATCAGCCGTGTCTGCGCACGCCACACAGACTTACCCACCGGGCGTACAACGAGTGTGAGCGCGAACGCAACACGTGCGAGCTTCTGAGAGCGCTTGAGCGACGGCTTCACGTGCGACGACGCGCGCTCGAGTCCTTCGGACATGTTGATGTGGCGTTGCAGCGTGGAGCGCGGGATGCCCGTGGCCGCTGACGCCACACGAACCGCCGTGCGCTGTCGCATCGGGCACGTCTCGACCCGAGCTACGACATCGGATCTAAAAAGCTTGCGCGGGCGTCCGCGGCTCTTATTCGCGTCGTTCGCGGGCGCCTCTTGTGATGCCCACACTGCGCGGACAGTATTTCGGTGGCACCCTTACACACGTGCTGCTGAAGCCAGCGCGTCGTACTTGAGTTCGCCTGATGCCGTCACCTGCGCTTGAAGGTATCCCAGGACACGCGCGCGATCGACATCGGTGATGTTCGCTCGTCCTTGCCAGCGAGGCATGCCAATCGAAATGTGAGACGGAGTGCTTCAGTTTTTACGGACAATTGTCGGCGGTTTAGTGTCACTCATTTTCAATGTTGTCGCTGGGTTTTCATCCAATCATCACATTAAACCTTGTTTATGTTGATCACAAAAACAAACTGCGCATTTCTTTATGGGACAGAGTAGTCGTCGTGTGCTACAGTTCGAAACGCATTTCATTAACAGTTTTAACTGCAATTTATGTTAGTAAAATAAAAAATGGGTTAAAAAATGTGAGCAAATATCGTGCAAATTCGGACACTGAGAACTTCTGAGAAGATCAGATTTATACTTGAAATTTGTATACTCTCCGGTTTAGGGTATAGTCTGCTATTCGGACAAAGTATTTTTTATGTATAGCTATTTCTGTATTCAAATTTGGACGGATAAAATAGTAGTGAAGAAACCAAGGGAGCGAAGCGAAAGAATTATCTGCGTAGGCCGGCCCAGTGACTGAGGTTTCCTGAGCGGAGTACACAACACCGACCAGAACATCCATTCTTTTTTCTCTCGCACGAAGGCTCGGAGAGCCGAGAGTGCGAGCACTAACTATACTGACATCCGTATGACGAAATGTATAAACAGTATGAATTTTGTCGCTTTTTTATCCGGACGTGACCGAACCGTTAGGATATGGATAAACATGCCAACCATTAGGGCATATCATAATCCCGCGCCCTTGAATACATCTGATTACACCCAATGACATCATTGTAGGAATTATTTCTGGTCAATCAGAGGTTGCGAGGATATGATTTGCAGTTCGGACGATTCGGTCGCAAATTCTGTCGGAATGTATTCGAAAATATGGATATACCAACGTAAATTGCGTGTGATGTGTGAGCATCCAAATACCCTCACCGTTCGGACAAACAGGTTATCTATCCAATGTCAATGCTTGTTTATTGTGCACCACACGTATCAAGATTGGATGGTGCGAGATGTCGTGCATGTGTTGACATGATGTTGGTTCGCGCACTTGTCGATTCGCAA